>JAGFPH010004152.1:80690-96046 GCA_018207615.1 Philaenus spumarius
GGGGGGGGGGGGTTGGTCCTGAGGACCAAACATTTTCGGAAAAATCCAATTTATGACTACAACTAAAAAGTAAAAAATAAAATAAATGAAAAAAATTGTTAAAACATACTTTCCTATCCATGAATAACATAAATAGACTCGAACTAAAAAATAACTTACAGAAAAAATAAATCTTCCTCAGCGAATCTGATATTATAATGAGACTTGATAGCTTGTAATCTTTTTACTTTTCACAAAATAAACACACCCAAAAAGCATGGGAACTCTTGCAAAATTCCGAAAACATCACGCCCCATGCTTTTTGGGTGTTTATTTTGTAAAAAATAAAAAGATTGCAAGCTATCAAGTCTCATTGCAATATCAGATTCGCTGTGGAAGAATTAATTTTATATGTGTTTTTATTTTTATTTTTTAGTTCGAGTCTATTTGTGTTATTCATGGATATTAAAGTATGTTTTAACAATTTTTGTTTCATTTATTTTTTTTATTTTTCCCCATTTATTTTATTAAAACTCATGTTATACTGAAAACCTAATCATTTTGTTTCATCAATTTGGAGAATCAATATTATTTACAATCGTAGCTTTGAAGTTATGGCGATCAAACATTCAACGTTATAAAAGAAGAACGTTTTTAAAGATATAGAATCAAAATTGTCTATGTAACTTGTTGATTTTAAATGGATGAAATGCATAATCTACATTTAAAATAAACAGTTTGTATAAAACGTTTACGATAAATGTCCACACTTAGACACAATAAACAAAATTATTAGTTCACTTCAAATTTTTAATATACAAAACTATTTTGATGATTTATATTCAGTTTTAGAATTTGAGTAAGGTCCTTATACCTTGATTTGCTGAAAGACTTTTACACATTGAAACACAGACTTTATAATTAGATTTCTCAGACTAAGTTGATAATTAAATTGATGCTACATGTAATTTATTGATTAAATAAACTTTCATTCTTCATTTTTAAACTATAAAATGTCTTTAACAGTGAACTATTCAAACTAATTTTAGGGAATGAAATAGAGCGATTAACGTACTCTAGCATGTACGAAGAGATGTCGGACAGAATTATGCAGAAAGACTGCTAGTTCAGGAAAATACCGGTAATATTATTATTTAGTACTTGCCTTAGCAATCCTTTTATAACTTTTATCTCTCGTTTCACCTTTTCATCTTCAAGCATCATCAGAACGATTACAAAAACATTTTTCACGGTTACACTTAATAACAGAGATTAATTTGGCATTTAAACCATAAATAAATAAAACATAATATTTATGTTATGAGAGATTTGAAGACAGTCACATACTGCGACATTAATAAAATTAACAAGTCTCTCACACGTTTAATCAAGTGTCGTTTTGTGTTTTATACCTATTATGTTTTATTTATTTATGGTTTGAACATAATAATTTATGTTCCTGGGATCCAGACAAACATATTTCACAATATAAACATGGGCCTACGGAGCTTATTTTGTCGTCTGTCTGTCTGTATGAGATTTTTACAAAATACTTAATATTTTTGGATGTAGAAAAGTTATTGAGCTCAAACTTTGTATAAGTATTTGTTACAAAACCTTTTATTACTGTACAAAAAATTAGAAAATTATTTTAAATTTATTGCAAATGGCGGCTGTTTATAATTTTTAATGTCAAATATCTCAAAAACCGCTTAATTTATGAAAAAATGACAGGAGACAAAAAAATGGACTTTTTTAATGACAAACACGATGTGTTTTTTATTTTGTCTGTAGCTCAAAGGATAACAGAGATATTAACAAAAATATTAAAATTTTATTTTTAGGTAGTTGTCAACAATACCCAGAATTGCTCTAGAAACAAAATATTTTAAAGTTATTATGAGCTAAAATAATAAGTTATTTGAATAATGTTCCGAGCACTTTTGAAACTGATTCCAGTACCAAAAAATAATGAAAAGGTTCATATATTCAAAGGTCCGGAAATGCTTCGTTAAATAGTTACAGCTGGCGAAAGATCTCACCCGTGTTTCAGATTACTCACAGAAACGAATCAATATTGAAATATGTAGGCCGTTTATTAAGGTGTAAAATTTAATTTAATTTACGTAAATTAGCAGATAAGTTTAATAAAATCGGTTCCTGTTCAGTAACTTCAGTAATTGTTGCGATATTCGACCCAAAAAGCATTAAAATATTTTGTTTCTAGAGTAATTCTGGGTAATGTTGACAACTACCAAGAAATAAAATTTTAATTTTTTTTTCAATATCTCTGTTATTCTTTGAGCTACATACGAAATAAAAAAACTATCGTGTTTGTCATTAAAAAAGTAATTTTTTTTGTCTCTTGTAATATTTTCGTAAAGTTAGCGATTTTGAGACATTTGACATTAAAAATTTTAAACGGCCGCCATTTTTTAACTATTTAAAATAGTGTTTTAATTTTTGGTACAGTAATAAAAGTTTACGCAAAAAATAGGTATACAAAGTTTGAGCTCAATATTTTTTCTACTTCCAAAAATATTAAGTATTTTGTAAAAAACACATACAGACAGACAGACGAAAAAATAAGCACCGTAGACCCATGTTTATATTGTGAAATATGTTTGTCTGGATCCCAGGGACATATCCACAAAAGGGGTCCAGAGAGTTCGGGGACACCCTGTAGAGCGAAATATGTAAGATTTTAGTTTTATTAAATCTAAAACTGCTACTTAACCATAATTGGGAGAGCTTCCGACTTGTACTTACCCTTTTATTGAAGAATCAAAAAGTCACTAGAATATGAAATCACCAAACACTAAGACCTACTTAGTGCATAAATATTATTCGATGCACTTTACCACACGCGTAGAAAATCAGTCTAGTAAAGTGCTTAAATTATTTTTCTTTGTGATTTGGTGAGCTTTCCAGAGTTGAATAACAAACAACCCAGTTCACAATATATCAATACTCATACTTCCCTCTAGACCCAGGATTTACTCAACTCTGTTTTAAGTGAATGTAATCAAATACTCCGAGTACAAACATTGACACCCTTATAGGATAGATTACTTTGCCTCTGCCTGAAGAGCACGTACATTGTGTCACGTACGTTTCTCTCTTCATCCCCTTGCTGGTCTTACTATAAATAACGTATTTCAATTTCTGCGAACTGTAATACAAATTTATCTTTAGTAGTTGTATAAATATCTGAAACAATGGTTTATATCTATATATATAAAAGCGAAATACCACTCACTCACTCACTCACTCACTGACTCACTCATCACGATTTATCAAAAACTACCGAACGGATTGAAATGAAATTTGGTATGTAGCTTCCTCTAGGACAATAGGTGCTCACTAAGAAAGGGTTTGAAAAAATTCGAAATTTTAGGGAGGGTTTGTTGGGATCAAAGTTATTAAAAAACGATTTCTTCAAAATTAAAGAACGGATTGAAATGAAATTTGGTATGTAGCTTCCTCTAGGGCCATAGGCGCTCGCTAAGAAAGGGTTTAAAAAATTCGAAATTTTAGGGGGGGTTTGGGGGGATCAAATTTATTAAATCACGATTTCTTCAAAACTACCGAACGGATTGGAATGAAATTTGGTATTTAGCTTCCTCTAGGGCCATAGGTGCTCACTAAGAAAGGGTATGAAAATTTTCGAAATTTTAGGAGGGGTTTAGGGGGATCAAAGGTACTAAAACATAATTTCAGATCTTTTATTATTATGACAATAGTGCTTTTATTATTTAAGATCTATACATATATATATAAGCCAAATACCACTCACTGACTGAAATCTTAAAAAGAATACAATTACGTTAAAAAGACTGAAAATACCAACCACCACGGACAACGCCGTACGGGTCAGATAGTAAAATTATAATTGTAAGTACATAAAAACGTACATTCGAAAAAAATCACAAAGTAGAGTAGAATATGTAAAAAGTAAAAAAGTGTTACTTTAAAACATTTTTAGCGATACTGGACACCATTTCTGGCAACTTCCAAAATAATGATGACTTAATACATCTCTCCAATAAATAAAACAGTGTCTGCCATTCACTCGTAATTTGTCAACCGAAACATGCGACGATATACCATTACCATAAAAAAAACTTGCAAGAATACACCTAGACCTACAACTAACACTATGTTGTAACAAACAATTAATGACCATTCTAGGCCAACTATATATCGGATAAGTAAAGTCTTCAATAAAATTGACACCAAGTCCATTAATATTAACAACACTGAAATATAATACAGCATCTTCTTCAGAATTAAAGGTGACAAAATCAGGTCTCTATAGTCCATTTATTATAGTTAAAAAAATGGAACAGTATTTTGGCTTTTAACATTGCTTGACGAAAAGTTAAATAGTAATAAAGTACAATATTAAAAGTAAAAGTTTAGTTGTACAAATTCAGTTGTTTCACCTTTTAAAGGTAATCAATCTAAATTTTTTAAAGAAAAATAAAATACTATGTTTAGAAACAGAAGTATATTGCG
Organism: Philaenus spumarius; assembly: GCA_018207615.1. NCBI lineage: Eukaryota > Metazoa > Arthropoda > Insecta > Hemiptera > Aphrophoridae > Philaenus > Philaenus spumarius. The sequence continues at coordinate 85,188 of JAGFPH010004152.1, forward strand.
AATTTTGACTAGATAAAATATCTGTTATTTTTCTCCTTTCTTAAAATGATCTTCTTATTTGCAATATACGTTTTATGCCTAGTCAAAATGGTTTGCGGATTTTTTTAATGTTTACTGTTATAAAATGTTTCCATAATGAGGTTTCAACATCCCCCAAATGGGTAACAGAATTTTTTTTAATAAAGTAAACATCCCTATCAGGATCACTAATTTCGTTAGTAATAAAACGTACAATTTGCGTTTTTTTCACTGGATCAGTATATTGTTTAATTTAACAATAATATGCATACATACTACCTTCACATAATCTTTTTAAAAAGTTTAAGTTACATAAATCAATATTAAATTCTTCAAACATTATTATTTCGTGGTATTACTAATATAATGAAATTAGTGATTCTGATAGTGATGTGTTCTTTATAAAAAAAAATCTGGTAATTTTATAAATTATTCATTGATTTCTATAAAACTTAATGATTCAGTGAGTAAATATTTGAATTATTTCTCATTTGTTAATTATTAACCTCTAAAATGTTTTATTTCAATAAAAAATGGCATACGCTTAACATATTAGTTACTGTGTTAATGCCAGAGTGTGCTAAACCAACAGAAAGCAGCTTACTTTAATATAATTTAGATTCGAACCTTTGACAGCCGAAACAGTAGGACAACAAAAAACCGCTCTATCCCCAAGTATGCATATAATACTTTACAATATTGATAATTTAAAGTCTAGTATTATTTTTGTATACGTTTTTATTCTTGGTCAGAATAAATTAATTCTTTTTTAAATCAAATAATGAAAGATATTTTTTAAAGCAAATTTTCTGTTATTGGAAATCCAGTTTGTCTGCACTGTTTGGCGAAAAGTATTATTTCACTTTACTACTAGCATTTAAAATTTAACGAATTTATTATTGACACTATAACGCCGTCAACCTTGAAATAATTTAGTTAGGCAAATACGTTAATCAGTTAACCAATTGTTTAAACAGCTCAACGTGCTTCGAATGCCTACAAGGGTGTAATTGTATCAAGAGGTAATGAGGGTTAATCATCCCTAATGATGGCTTAATAGTCAAGCGCTAACCCGATAACTCAATCAAGCATTTGCTTTGTAAAATGATTATTTGCAGTTTGACTGGAGTCTGCAATCAAACTAATATATAGATATAATATTTTTCAAGTATTTTAAAGAGGTATTTTTGTTTATTTGTAATCACAGTCTACCAATCGGGTAGACTGAGTGATACTGGTTTTATCAAATTTTTATAAAAACGTGGAGGATAATTGAAAATAATAAAAATGAAACGAAGTTTCTGAGTTATAGGGCCATGCATGGAAAAACCACGGTTATATCAGTATATGTATTAAATAATATAAATTGAAACTATATCCGGAGTCTCATGGGGTTTATGGTGTGATAGACTCCATCTCTCATTCATGATGAAGATTTCGATTTGTAGTTTTAAAGACTTATTTCAATAAATAACATGAACTAATCGAATATATTTTGTTAGTATAGCACGAAATTTGTAGCATGGGCCCTGACCTCGAGATGCGCAATAGACTCGGAGTTAATTCGAGTAGTGGGGGGTCAGAGAAGCTCAGTCGATTACCGAGCTTTGAACTGAACACGAGTCTTGAAGCAATTGTACGGGTTTCCAATGACATTATTGTCCGTGAACAAATCTATTTATTATTTAACTATCGCTGTTTATTATTGTTATTTAGCGTATATTAACAGCACTAACTAAATTATTGATGTCAGCTGATTTTCATATTCACTAAATTAATTGGAACAGCTGATATGAAATCATAGCGTAATATTAATAGACACAATTTTAATACACTACTACCGATACTTCTACATGAATAAACGTATGCCTACTTATGTATTTTTTAAAATAATAAGTTATAAGTTTATTTATTTTACTTAATATTTGTAAATAGGATCAAAGTGTAGTTTTTATTGTTACTCATGTTTATTCTTTGTTAAAATTGTTATTATACCTGTCGTTATAAGTTTTTTTAACATTAATCATGAACAAGAAACAGGTCCGCAAGCGTTACCGACATCAGACAGACAAAAATTGAGATAAGGCTTGTTTCGGATTCTTTGGTGTATGAAACGTAAATAAACGAAAAACCCACTATTCTCAACAGTCTACAAACAAAACTATTATTCTATTTATATATAGATGTAAAAAGTCCCATATCTATACAGTATTTACATGTTGCAAGTAATACAACACAAAGCTGTCACGACAACTTTGGTAGTAAGCGTAGTGTCCCTCCCCTCCAGCGGACGGCGTCCCCACTTGCCTATATTCTTCCCTCCCGCCAGCGCATCGTAAAGTCCATGCTAAAACTAACGAGCTATACATCGGTAAACCCAAGGACGAATCAAATAAAGTATTTGAAATTAATAATTAACTCCTTTTAATTTAAGTTTTCCATTTAAAATTAATATAACTAATATAAACATATCTTAAATTGCTGGTACATAAATATGTTGTATAAAGCCCAGGTGTTTATAATGCATTTCTTTTTTTATTAGAGATGTTTCTATCTTGTTTAAATAAATAAGTATCAAACTCTACCAGTCATTTACCACACAACTTTTTTAGTTTACGAGATCTAAAATTATACTTCTTAAAAAACACAACAACACTTTTATAAGTAGATAAAATTACCAAGAGATGAACGCAAAAGTTCTAGGAAACGCCACATTGTACAGATGTATCTGACAGTACGCAATACTCTTGTAGATCCGCTTTGCCATCACGTGTCCCCCCACATGAAGGGATTTGTGGCGGCTCTATATTCCATTTCATTTCCACAACACCTAAGATACAAGTGTTTTGAAGGATTTCATTATTATTTTGATTATCCGCAACACAAGTGTCATATCTCGGAAAGTGCTTTGTCATAGTTAAAGTGGCAAAACTATGAACCGTAAGTTCTCTATCTAACCTCATTTCAAGAACAAATTCAAAAGTAACGAAGTTTATTCGAATTTAACTTTGCCTTTTACAAATTTAGGATACAATATACGTTTATTGTTAGTACATATATAACTACTGATTTGAAAATTGTGATAGTTTTAATTTATTTTGGTACTAATACTGAACTCCTTAAATTATGAATAATATGATATCATTTACACGTTTTAAGAATAATGTTTTATACATTGTTATATTTAAAACAAATTACCATATCTACCTATTTGTCCATTTTGTGCAATGCAATCAATAAAAATCAATAAAATTTCAGGTTTTATAAAATTTTGATCTTATTAAACTAAAATGATTACTGTAAGAATCAATATAAGACAAACGTGCGCTGTTAAATTAAATATATACATTGCTAAATATTTTACTTGATTTTACTCGCTAAGCTAGCTTTCCCATAAAGACCTGATAAAAGAAAATTCACGTTTTCAGTAACTGCTTAGTCCTGTTGAAAAAAAGGAATACTATCTGGATTGAAATTATTAACATACCTGTTAAGTACAAACATACGAAAACGTTTTCTCTATTAACACTTTCTGTGCTACGGCATAAGAATGACTAGCAAGATGGCGCCCAATTTGAAAGATAAGAAACTTGCTTTGTAGTCGCTATTTTCCTAGGCTACTGGACCTGGAATCGTAGCCAGGTTCACTACCAACTGCTCAGGTAAAACAAATTGCTCCAGACAACGACTATACTTCCTCTTTTCCAGTGTAAAGTGAATGGGGCCGGAGCGGTTAAAACCGCTCCCATTCACAGGGAATAACACGTTTTGCGGATTTAACCGCACTCATTCGAAGGGAAGAACACGTTTTGCGGGTTTAACCGCACTCAGCCACAGTGAAGAACACGTTTTACGGGTTTAACCGTACTCAGTCACAGGGAAGAACACATTTTTCGGGTTTAACCGCACTCAACTACAGGGAAGAACACGTTTTGCGCGTTTAACCACATACAGTCTCAGGGAAGAACACGTTTTGCGGGTTTAACCGCACTCAGCCACAGGGAAGAACACGTTTTTCGGGTTTAACCGCACTCAGCCACAGGGAAGAACACGTTTTGCGGGTTTAACCGCACTAAGCCACAGGGAAGAACACGTTTTGCGGGTTTAACCGCACTCAGCCACAGGGAAGAACACGTTTTGCGGGTTTAACCGCACTCAGCCACAGGGAAGAACACGTTTTGCAGGTTTAACCGCACTCATCCACAGGGAAGAACACGTTTTTCGGGTTTAACCGCACTCAGCCACAGGGAAGAACACGTTTTGCGGGTTTAACCGCACTCAGCCACAGGGAAGAACACGTTTTGCGGGTTTAACCGAACTCAGCCACAGGTAAGAACACGTTTTGCTATAAGCGTTTAACTGCGCATAACACTTTAAGTGTTAATGTACAGAATTGAATATGTGATTGTCTAAAATACTGTATTTTATTTTTAGATAAATATAGAAAGCAGAATTAAGCTGAAAACTTTACTATTTTTTAACATACACATTTTCTATATGCTCTCCATTAAGTTTTAGGCAACTCTTGTAGTATTGTTGAAGGTAGCTTGAACATGTTGTTGGAAAGAGGTTGATATATATTTCTAACTTACCTAGTTATTTCTTCATGAAGCTAAGCGATTTCATCCATCATTCAACACTACTAAGTGACTGGCTGTGAAAGGCCGGAGGGGTGCGTTTGTTATGAAAGTTTGTTCTTCGGGAATTCAGGGGGTGGTCACACTTTAATTGAAGTAAAGCAATAGTGGGTACAGTGATGGTGACTGGTGTTGCCAACTTACCGGAACCACTAAGAACCAGCACAACAAAAAATTTTCAGATGTATTGCAAAATGTGCAGGATATTTATTTCTCTCTTTAAAGTACAGTAACAACATTCCCGTTATCATCTTTAACGAAATACTAACCCTGTATGCCTCTTGGAGTGCCTCTCCTTGAAACATCGCTCTATACCGTTACCCGCTCACCGTTTTGTCATGATGTTCAAGTCAAAGAAAACGTTTTGTTTCCTTGTTGATGAAAACGTTTAGGTGTACATGACTTTCATCTGAGGTCATCTGATTGTAGGAACCTGGGGTTTTTATAGTTAATTGCTAACATTGAGACTCAGACTTAATAGACTATTCCATCTTTTTTGTCTCTCATATTTAATGGTTGACCAGTTTTTATTCTATAAGGGAATCCACCACGGTTTTTTAAACTTATTATTGCTTATGTTCGCCATACCGACTATTGTTTATTAAATAAACTTGATGAACTTACCGTCCATTAGTCCAATATTACACGTCCAACGACGGCCGTTTCAGCTATTAAGCCATTTTCAGGTTAAGGACCATTTTCCTTCGTCACTAATAAAAAATAAAAACACTCAGTACACTTAAAAACACTTGTACACACGAGTCCACAATTACAAAATACACGCTCGCACATTTTAATGTCCGTGTGGTAAGTTCACTGTCCACGGCTAGACTTTCGATGTTACGTTTGTGCATAGTTATTATCTGTATTTGCTTTTGCTATGTCTATTACCAAGTCGAATAATGGGTTGGAATTAAAATTGAGTTTATCATTAATTAAGTAGCGTTCCTTGCTCTGTCTTGAAAGCTTTATAAATCTCATACTGCTCCAGAGCATTTATAAGCTTCCCTTTGCTACACTTATGTAAAATGGTTAAAGATTTTTCAATCACATCATATTTGTGTGTTGTTTCCATAAAGTGTTCAGCAAATTTTGAATCGATTTTCGGAGGTTGTGCTGATCGTATTGCGAGAGGAAGATGTTCTTTAAACCTCTTATGAAATGATCGTCCAGTCTGCCCTATGTATTTTTTGGGGCAATCAGCACATGCTATCTGGTATACTCCTGTTTGTTGGAATTTATTGTTGGTATTTGGACTTCTATTCAATATTTGCGATAAATTATTTCTCGTGCTGTACGTGGTAATGTACCCTACATTTCTGAATGCATTGCTCAGTGAGTGTCAGTGTTTTTTTAACATTCTGCTTAAATATGACCAAGGGTTTGCTCAAAGATGTATTACCGGTGTTTAATTTCAAAGATGCCCGCTCAAAGCTTCTTTTCAGAGACTGCAGAACTGGCCGACGTAGTCTTCCGTGGACGCTCAAAACACTACCGTACAACGGAACTTTCAACAACACTTATCATTAAAGAATTACCTGTCGGCTGTTTATGAAATAGTGCTTGAAACTCCACAGCAGTGCGCATCAAACTAGGCCCACCGGAACGACCTGTCAATATAATGCTCTATGATAAAAACTTTCTCTGAAGTAATAGTAAGCATTACAACGTCAACTCTAACCTCAAACAAGAAACCAATAATAAGTTATTGACTTGGCAACGATCAATAACGTAATCAGCTGTTCTAAAAACCAACCATCGCGTTTTCATTTTGTACTTTTTATTTTGGAGCATACCGAACTTTAGATTTACATCAGCTGATTTATTTACGAAGAATTTTGGATCTAAACTGTCAAGTTCTAGGTGCAATTTAATCATATTATTTTATGCATTAACAGAAATATTTATGTAAAACATTTACTGTGAATAACATATGTGTTAACTGCCAACTGTAAATAATTTCTCACCGATGATATATGTAAAAACTAATACGTAATATTTTTGTGCGGGTTTCACTAGTGTTATGATTATAACGTAAATAAATATTTGCAGGCCACCAAATAAATACAATTTTGTACAGTCATAATGCTATTTAAAATGAATAAGTTTTAACTTATCATGGATAATTAATTTCTATGTTTATCTTTATAAATATTTAAATGCTCTGAAAACTGAACTACCCTGATCGCTCCAGATATTGGTCGATGTTATCTCACTTGTACCGTTTTACTGCAATTATTGAATTAACATATTGTGTGGACGACATTGAAAACAATCTCAATTTTTATTTTGCAGCTTACAGTGGTGTTATTATTAATATTTTATTTTTTATTTTTTCCGCTTACACACTTCCTCATCGAGGGATATTTAATTAAATTACAAGTGAAAAAACATAGGCCAAAACCGGGAGTTGAACCCGGGACCTTTACGTTTCCGTCGTAATTCTCTACCAACTGAGCTATCCTGACGGACAAAATTATGCCGACAAACGTCATAATCTAGGTCACCAAATTTCCATGAAAATATCAGAGTACAGATTAATCTGTTTGAAGTCGCTTTGCCGTTATTTGCGGAGGTTTTGGTGAGTGAATTTTAATTTATATAAAACTTAAAGTTTTTTTTAGCGGAAAATTTAATTCTTTTGAAACGAAAACGAGAAAAGATTTTAAATAAAAATGACAATAGTTGTGTGTAGCACATAATTAATTTTGTGTAAACTTGATGAGAAATAAATACTGATGCACTATTTAAAATTAATAATCAAAGTTAAACAGCCACACAATCAAAACCTGCAAAGAAAATAACCTACTCTAAAAATATAATCGTATCGGCAGATTTTGAGCGGTCGGATAACTTCATAAAGCCATCACTTTAACTGCAACAGACTACTAACAGTACAGATGCTCTAATTGTTGCCAGTAAAGACTTACTATTGTCATGATTAGAAATAAAAGTTGAGCACTTGTCCTAACTTCCAGTGTGTCGCTTTTTAACAAAGTTATTTACGACAGCAATTAAAACCAGCCCTAAAATCACCATGGAGTAAATTTATTTTAATAAAAACGATACAGTTTCCGGATTTTGCCATTTTGAGTTTAGTATCGGTGTTAAAAAGTGCTACTCAGGGTCCGGTAATTGAAGGATAACTATGAGAGTCCATCAAACAGTTAGGTGATATACTAATTCTGGAAGTTTACTTGAGGGAATTTTACCGTTAATAGGATCAGACGGTAAGGATTCTGTGGAGAAAGATGCGCAGATTTTTAATATTTTGTTTGTTTATTGTCAGATCAAATACGAAATGTGCTATAAATTGACAGAACAGATAAATTTTGTGTAACAGATCTTTATTACAGTTTCCGCAAAAGTATAGATGCTAAAGTTCCACAACGCCTTCGTAATTTTAAACCTGTTACACTACAAATTTTCAGGAAGTTATATTGGGTAACTTTCCACCTTTTATGGGTATGAATGAATTTGATTCTTATTCGGTTAATTGAGGGGGGAGTGCAAGTAAAAATTTTTAAATAGTAACTCTTATTTTGATTTACCTCATTTCAAAGTCCTCGTTAAGAAGAGAAAGTTGGTTTAAAAGTAAACCAATCTCTGATTCCCCTGTCTAAAATGGCGTAGACAAGAAGTTCAGATTTTTCCATTTTCTACGTATTGTATTCTACATAGAATTAGATGTGTATTCATTTTAAGATCCAGAAACATCGCGCAATTCTTTTTAATGTACATTCATTATAATTTAGAAAAAAATAACTCCCAAGAATTTATCAAAATGGGGCCTACTGATAAAAATTAAAAAATTCTGAATTTTTTGCCCCCGCCATTTTGGATTTGGTATCAGACAGAGGTTTTCTTTGCAACAATTTTATCGTCTCAATGAGGGCTTTCAAATAAGGTATCACACAATAATTATTACTATTTATAATTTTGACTTGCAACCAGCCCCCTTAACCCCATAAGGGTAAAATTCACTCATAAAAGGAGCAGAATTTGCCAAATATAACTTCATGAAAGTTTGGAGTTATACGTGTAACAACTTATAATTATTACAAAGGGGTCGCGGAACATTTTCATCACCCTGTATAGTTTGTCATAATAAAAGAGAAATATTTATAGCTTTTGTGTCTATACAAAACATTTCGAAATACAATTATTGAAAATTTATTATTTAATTCTGTCTTTTTGGTATTCTGTTTCAAAGTTTTCTAAATACACTGGTTTCCATGGGTATGAATGTTTTTCATTATTTTTTACGCTAACATAATTATTTCAAACTTGTGTTTATTCAAATAACTAGCTGGCCCGACCCGGATTTGCACGGATAGACAAATCAAAGTTAAATGTATATTAACAACAAATTTATTATATCAATAAATATATAACACTATGTATTTCTTATGGGGATTTTTAGTACATTTGACCCCCTCCCCAAACCTCCCCTAAAATTTCGAATTTTTTAAAACCCTTTCTTAGCGAGCATCTATGGCCCTAGAGGAAGCTACTTACCAAATTTCATTCCAATTCGTTCGGTAGGTTTTGATAAATCATGATTTAGTAACTTTGACTCCCCAAAACCCCCCCTAAAATTTCGAATTTTCGGAAACCCTTTCTTAGTGCGTGTCTAGAGCCTATAAAGAGTATTAGTGCAAAATTTCATGTTTGTAGGCCTCGTGGGTTTGGAGAAACTGCTATGAGTCAATGGTATTTGGCTTTTATAAGTGTAGATTATATATTATTTAAAAAAGCTAGATTCACTAGCGATGGATGAAATAGAAACTAATTATATACACTTATCGTTATTGCAAAATGATTAGCACTGAAATGTCCCCCAGAAGCAGAAAACAAACTCAGTTAAAGGCAATACAATAGGAATTGAAAACGTAACACAATTCCATTTGCAATAACAGTACAGTTACCTTCTGCGATGAGAATAAATTACAAAATAAAATCTCAATGTAGCGTGAATACATAAATAGTATCGGTTAGCCGTCAAATCACTGACAGGTGCAATTGAATATTAATGTTTTTGAAACTATTTTAAAATTTATACTTATTAATGATAGCAAAGTGTAAAACAAATCAATATAAATAATTAGTTTCAAGTTTTTATGAACTAAAAGTTAGTTAAGGGGAGTCGCCCTTGAAAAAATCGATTTTGAAATTTTTACAGATTTGGATAGCTTGTTATATCACGTTCAATTTGATATATAACACTATATACTTTCCTTTAAAATTCGAGTGTCAAAAAAATATATTTACACAACTATGCACATACATTTTGTATCAAGCAGCAAGTCACATAGCTTTGCTGGTAACTCCCAAACTTATATAAAAAAGCTGAAAAAGCCCTTGAAGAAATTGCTAAAAAGTGTAGGCAGGCCAACAGCTTGAAAAGAAAGGTTTTAGAGGAAGAATTTGAAGCAGATGAAGATGTGGACAATCCTTCATATGCTCCTGGACAATATTAAAATGTAAGTTGCAAGTAAAACTTTTTTCATTTACGATTCTCCGATAGTTGCATTTTTGAACACTTAGGTACATTTTTCTCAGGAAGTATTAGAGATAATGAGCTGAAATGTTGTACACTTATTTATAGGTTTATACTAAGCATTTAGATAAAAGATTCTTTTTTTTTTTTAAATTTATTGTCAGTTTTAAAGCATTTTTTTCAAAAATGTATATTAAGATTTGAGGAAACATTAGTTTTGTTGTTAAACAATTATTAAAATCAACTTAGAACATAAAAAACTAGTGTAAATGTGTATGAAGGACCACTGTAAATGTGTACCAAATTTCAGCATTACATCTCTGCAGGTTATTTATTAAAGTGTACCTAAGTTAACATTGTTCTTATATGGGAGGGCGACTCCCCTTTTAATAAAACAAAATAATATACACATTCATCTTAGGTTTTGTCATATTTTCATATAACAAGGTTTTTGGATATAAACAATATGTCTCCCATAGTTTTGCTCGTGATTTTTGATAGTAAAATAATGTGTGTTTTTTTTTTTTATTTTAAAAATAAATCTATAATCTGTCCTTTTAGGCGTGATACCCAGAGTATAAAGGGATTTCTCGAACTCAACTCGTCTCAACCGGCCGGAAGCAAACAATGACTCATCTACCCCGTTCCGCAATAGGCAACTTTTTTTATTTCAAGTTTAAATTTAAAACGTTCAAGTTTTTTGA
>JAGFPH010004152.1:101046-113407 GCA_018207615.1 Philaenus spumarius
AATAAAAATAAAAACACATATAAAATTAATTCTTCCACAGCGAATCTTATATTGCAATGAGACTTGATAGCTTGCAATCTTTTTACTTTTTATAAATTAAACTCCCAAAAAGCATGGAGCGTGATGTTTTCGAAACTTTGCAAGAGTTCCCATGCTTTTTGGGTGTATTTTTTTGTGAAAAGTAAAAAGATTGCAAGCCAACAACAAACGGGAATATATAAGATCACATGTAACGATTGCCCTTGCTATTATATAGGCCAAACCGGACGACCATTTTGCGTAAGGTTTAAAGAACACATACCAAAAATAAAACTTGATAATCAATACTCCAGTTACGCACAACACTTAATGGATAAAAACCATACTTACTTTAATTGTAGCACTAACATGGAAATAATGCACATTTGCAAAAAAGGACGTTACATGAATGCGATAGAAGAATTCGAGATATATAGAGCCACAAAATTTGACTCCACACATCTTTTGAACGATCAGCTTTCGTTCCATTCGAATATGCTGTACGACACGCTGATTGAGAGACCAATTAGCCTAAAATAACAGAGATAAGAATCAGGAACATAGATATCGCTCAGTACCGCCCGAACGGCCAAGCGTGCACGTCTTCTCGAGTGTTTCCGAGACATATTGAGCAACATTATAAAATTAACGACCTCCATATGGAGTGAAAAACTTATTTATCGTGTTTAGTTTGTGTTTGTGAATGATGTATTTAGTGTAAATTTCCTGATGATGGTCGAATGACCGAAATTGCAATCGAACGATAAGGTAAGATTAACCTTAATAAAAAGTTGGATTAGTTGACGTATTATAAAAGTTTGATTAATCACTAATCCGTGAGCTAAAAATAAAAAATGGAATCTAGATTGCAAGCTATCAAGTCTCATTACAATCAGATTCGCTGAGGAAGAATTATTTTTTTGTAGGTTATTTTTTATTTCGAGTCTATTTACGTTATTCATGGATAGGAAAGCATGTTTAACCATTTTTTTCTCATTTATTTTATTTTTTACTTTTTAGTTATAGTCATAAATTGGATTTTTCCGGAAATATTTGGTCCTCTGGGCCAACCCCACCCCCCTATCTGAGGGTTAGTTTTTTTATTAATATACGTATGCTAGAACGCAGTCGTAACGCGATGTGCTTATACGGAGCAGCCCGAGGCGAGCGATCCGAAAAGAGCCGAGGCGACAGTGCACCGGTCCACGCACCAGTTAAACGGTACTGAGTTGAAGAAAAGCATGTAAAAAGGGTAAAAATAACCAGCATGACTTAGACCCGCTACTGAATTAAAATATATACTACAATTAAAAATATAAATACGAAGTCAGCTGTTGATGGAAATGCCACTGGGAAATAGTCTACACGTCAGCTTAAAGATGTATAAAATGAAGAAGTAAAAAGATTGCAAGCTATCAAGTCGCATTACAATATCAGATTCGCTGAGGAAGAATTAATTTTTCTGTAGGTTATTTTCTATTTTTTAATTCGAATCTATTTATGTTATTCGTGGAAAGGAAAGCAAGTTTTAACAATTAGTTTTTTTATTTATTAAATTTTTTACTTTTACAAGTCTAGACAACTACTAATAACTTTATTGAAGATCTGTGTGAGCATACTGTTCCAATACAAGGTAAAATCAGCAAACACATGTTGAAATATTTAACTAAAAGTCACAGAGGCTAATAATACATGAAGGTAGGAGTGATTCTAATTTTCCGAAGACAATAGTCTAGCCTTATAAACGCGTTTGAAGAGTAAAGGATATTTTTAAAGACATTGTTATTTTGATTATTCATATAATTTAGTAGATGTTATTTCATCAGAATGCAATTACTCAAAAGAACTTTATAATCTTTGTTGGTCAGCGGAATGTTTACTTCTAAAACTTACGTAAAAATGTGTCTATGAAAATAGCAAACCTATATTTTGAATTCCTTTCCCAAATTTTTATTTAAAATAAAAAAATCTATATTAGGAAGTAAAATATTTTTTTTTAATATTTTTAACAACCAAGTATATTAGTATGTAATTAAATCAACTTAAATAAAATCTCCGTTCATCCAAAGGAAACATAGGAAAACTTTTGCAGTTTCTTTTTATCAGGACCCAATCAATATTTGATATATGGGTTTCAATATCGCAGATTATTATTTATTGCCGCAATTTTGGGGAATTTATTTGACTATTGGAGTAAAACGACGACCATATCTTTGACGTAATTTATTAATACTTTTACAGTATTTTAAAAGAATAATGTTTCATACTTGTTTTAAATTTCCATACGTATCCTATAGTATTTTATTTTATTATTATTATTATTGTATTTTTTTAACATTAAACACTTCTTCCCTATCAGATTAATTTTCTCTTTTATCGGATCCTCAATTTCTGTTTAATCTACCTTATAAACCTACATCACCTTCCATCGATGTCCTTCCTTACTCTGTCCTCGTTCTTCCTTGTTCCATTCGACTTTCGTATTTGCCCATATCAAGGCTTAGGCTTCTAACTTATTGTTTGTCCCTTCTGGATATATTTTAACTTATTTTCGTTGTAGCAAGTACACGGTTCTAACTTACACAAATTTCTGTTTGTAATAATTGTTCCTATGTTTTTTTTTATTTTATTTTATTAATTAAAACTCCACCGAAATATAAAACTGTTTGAATTGTTTACGTTAATGCAAGAGAGAAAGATATTGAGAAAAGTGTATGATTACCTCAAGGAGGGAGATTTACTCTGAAACCGCATCAACAGGAAGCTTGAGAATAGGACGAGAAGTCTTTTTACTTTTACTTTCTCCCCCTATACCATAGTATATGGAGAAAGTATTGTATTCGTCAAAATTTTCGAGTTTGAGTTTATGGTGGAAATATCCGTTTTGGGTCCCCCTGAACCTAAAAAAGTGGTTTTCGGAGTGATGTCTGTGGGGGTGTGTCTGTATGTGTGTCTATGTGTCTGTGTGTCTGTGTGGATGTTATCAGACCTAGGGCCTAAACCAGTCGTCCGATTTTTATGAAATTTGGTATGGAGGTACTAATCTACGGTATCTCTAGGCTTTTTTTTTCATTTTTGTGATTTTTTTATTTTTAAGGGTGATTTTCCCATAAAAACCCTTAAAATAACGGAAAATCAACTTTTCTCAAAAACGGCTCTAACAATTTTGATTAAAATTTTATAATTTATTAGGGACCTATAGTACTACAAACTGTAAAATTTTAATCAAAATCGTTCGAGCCGTTTTTGAGAAAAGTTGGTTTTTCCGTTATTTTATGGATTTTTATAGGAAAACAACTTTAATACAAAATCACCTCTCCTACCCCACCCTACAAGTCACCGTGAATCTGTTTAATAATTTAAATATGTTTGTGAGAAAGTATGTGCCAGTTCCTGGTACCGTTTATTTGTAAAGTTGTTGAGATGGAGACGATTACTTATACAATACATTTAAGATTCAGACATACATGTGTCTATACATATTTCACAAGATCCAGTTTTGTGTAATTTGTTCTCTTCGTATTCGAATCGCGGTGATCAATTTGTTTTTATTGCCTAATGAAGTATAGGTTTAGGAAAATGAGTATAACTTAACATGTGTAAACAATATACAGGGGGATTGGTAGTCAGTGTGAAAAATTTTAAGGCGTTATTATGCATGCAAATTGCAACAAAACTACGCAATTCGGACAATTCTATCTCATTTCACCTTCCAGAAACAGTCATTTTTAGATTTTTTCAAATTTTTTGACATTGCCCTTGAAAATCTAATTTTTCTCAACTTTTACCAAACATTATGCCACTTTTTATGACTTTTTTTGAAAATTATTTAAATATAAATAATAATATAAGTATTTAAAGTATAAAATTGTCTATCGGAATAAGTATAGTTTGCCACAGTTAAACCCTCTTAAAGTCTTGTAAGATCTACTTGAAACAAATATTTTGGAAAATTAAGAAATAGGTGCTACAACTTACTTATGATTTTTTTCTTATGCGCCATACTACAAACTGTCAAATATCAAAAAAATTCCCCACCTCTTAAGCTTCAAAATGGTATACTAGAAGTGACCTTTCCTATTCACCTAAGGTATTTATAAGGGGTGGAAATTGGCGTTAAACATAATTATTGACCTGTTTGTGACGACATAATTATAATAATAACCCTATCTTACTTTTAAAATTTCCTCTTCGATGAAACTATATCATTCCTTTATCTTATCTCAATTATCTACATTTTTCATATTCCCAATCAAATCAAAAACATACCCATTTGTAGAAACAAATTAGTTTCATTGGATTGCTCCTGAAAGCGTACCTCATTTAAGTGAAAGCTACCATGGAATACGCATCACAAGAATATGCTGATATGCACTTCGGGTATGGGTTTTGTGATGGTAATGCTCTTGCCGCCAGAAGGGAATATGAACGTCGCTTCTTGAATAGCCGGATTCCTTGTACAAGAGTGTTCTCAAGATTACATCATCGGCTTGTGGACTTTGGCACCGTATACAAACAGCATCATAAAATAGGTGCTGCATATGGGGTAGCGCTGGACGAAGCAATCATTGATGCTGTTCACAACGATCCAGGATTAAGTACTAGAGACTTTGCTAGAGATATTGGCATTTCTAATTGGAAAGTTTGGCATGTCATGAAAAAAAAAACTCCATGTATTTCATTTGCATCCTGTTCAAGCTTTAGAAGAAACTGACTTTGGCCCAAGAGTTCAGTTTTCCCGGTGTTTACTTACTTAGTGACATGGAGCCGAATGGCTTCTTTAAAACGATTTTGTGGACCGATGAATCGTTGTTTACTAGAGATGGAGTATTTTTTAATTGTCACAACATGCACACTGGTCAGAACAAAACCCTAGACAAAGGAAAGGGCATTTCAAAGACGTTTCCGAGTTAATGTATGGGCTGGAGTAATAGGGGACCAATTAATTGGCCCACATATCTTTGAAGACACATTAAATGGACCAATGTACTTAGATTTCTTGCAGCACACCCTACCTACCCTCGTAGATGTACTAGATCAAAATCAAAGAGATAATACATGATATTTCAACAAGATGGCGCTCTTCCCCATTTAACTAACGAAGTAAGAGATTGGCTTACTCTTAACTATCCCATGTAGATTGGACAAGGCGGAGCCGTCGAGTGGCAAGCCAGACCTCCTGATTTTACGAACATGGACTTCTTTGTTTGGGGGTTTCTAAAAAGACAAGCGAACACTACAACTGTAGACAGTGAAGAAGAGCCGATTGACAGTAGCTTAGTTGAGATAAACATTGTATTTTAAAGTTACAGTTGCTGCAATGAGAAAAAGATCACAAGCATGCATCAGACGTGAAGGCAGGCAGTTAGAACAAGACTTTTAAGTTAATAAAAGTACACATTTTTCATGACTAGTGCCTTTTTTGTGTTTTCGGTCGAAATAAATACTTTTTATGTTTTAAAACTTTTAATAAAGTAAATTTGAATTACAAATAAATTAATTTGTTGTTTTTTTTTTTAATTGTTTTAATTAAAACCTCAGTTGCCCGTCGTCATGGGCCAATAGGCCTGTGTGGCGATCTAAAAACAGCTCACGTACCATTTTGGCATTAGTAGCATGGGCCGGCCAATGGTGACCGCTCTTATCAGTGCCGGCAACCGGAATCGAACAGCAAAGTCCGACTCCGAAGGCCATTTACCCTGGTACTATTGGTATTGGTATTTCATCATAAACAGGTCAATAATTATGTTTAACGTCCATTGCCTCCCCTTAGGCGAATAGGAAAGGTCACTTATAGTATACCATTTTAAAGCTTAAGATGCGGAAAAGTTTTTTGTGATATTTGACAGTTTTTAGTATAAGGCATAAGAAAAATTCCTTAAATTAGTTGAAGCACTCTGTTTTTTAATTTTCCAAAATATTGTTTTCAAGTCGTATTTACAAGACTTTAAGAGGGTTTAACTGTGGCAAACTATGCTAATTACGATAGAAAATGTTATGCACTTTTCAAAAAAAAGTCATAAAAAGTGGCAATATGTTTGGTAAAAGTTGAGAAAAATTAGATTTTCATGGGCAATGTCAAGAAATTTGAAAAAATCTAAAAATGACTGTTTCTGGAAGGTGGAGTGAGATAGAATTGTCCGAATTGCGTAGTTTTGTTGCAGTTTGCATGCATAATAACGCCTTGAAATTTTTCACACTGACTACTAATCACCCTGTATTATACAATGATGTAGCAATAGTAGCGTGTCTTAGAAATAATTCGAATTTTGTAACATTCAACGTATGACTATAAATTAAATACTATTATTGTTGTAATACATAAATAAATAATATTATATAAAAATTCTAATAAAAAATGTTTAATAAGCCTTGACTGACCAATAAGTTATTGGACACTATGTTTAAGCAGCATTCAAATTTGACGTAGTCCCAAATTGTCATCGGTAAATACAATACTGCCCTATCTGCTCCCCTGACATCTGGTGGTTGTTTGTGTAACTATCTAAACATCCTCCTGTCGAGGGCAAACAGTAAACATTCGTGTTTTGGAATCATAAAACAAAGATAAATATTGTTAGACGTAATAATTAACCCTGCACATCTAGAGTTAAATGAGTTCTTGCAATATGACTTTGATGTTAGAAAACACAAGTCATTTTACATATCATTAAAATATTTCAATGAGTTAGTTATTAAAATATACCTAATGCCATTTTATACAGGGTGTCCCACGAAGAAACTGAGAAACTCTCAGGACTTGTTCTTCAGGTGAAATTAACAAAAAAAGTACATATTTATAAACATAGGACCGAAAACTCTTCGTTTCCCAGATATCCGCCATTTTGTTTTTTGTGCAAAATAATTCATATCTAGAGAACGGTTTGACTGATTGAGTTCAAACTTGGCAAGAAGCTTAAACTAACAATCATATATCTCCAGAAAAATAATCGATACTATCGAATGTTGCGTTTCAAAATGGCGGCTGTTTGAAAATTTCAAACCTAAATAACTCAAAAACAGTACATTTTAATAAAAAATGTCAAGACACCTTTTGTGTAGCCCTTTCGATTCCCTGTCGGGTGGTGTAACTGTCAAAACAATCGGATGAAGTATAATAGTTAAGTTATGTGTAATGATTGGTTTGTTCAACCCGGCATACTATACTACCAACACAGTAAACACAGCAATAAGGTTAAGTTTCATGGCAAGTTTGAACTCAATCAGTCAAACCGTTCTCTAGATATGAATTGTTTTGCACAAAAAACAAAATGGCGGATATTTGGGAAACGAAGAGTTTTCGGTCCTATGTTTATATGAACTTTTATTGTTATTTTCACCTGAAGAACAAGTCCTGAGAGTTTCACAATTTCTTCGTGGGACACCCTGTATAAATATGGGATATGCAATTTTTTGTTTAAAATCGTAAGTTTTAAATTAGTTTGTTAATATTAGTTTAAGCTGTCACATGAATCTTATTTCAAAACTCTTTTTGAAAAACACACATTTGTAACTATAATTGAATTTAGTTTATGGTAAATGAAAATAAAACTAAATACTTTAAGGTTTACGAACAGAAGAGGAAAGTAATTGAATATATTAACATATTAACCTTTTTAAATTTCAAAGAGTCTTGGACTCTTCCAAGGCTCTAGACTCTAGAGTATATCTTTAAAATCGTATCAACTGCGAAAACAAGACGTTCCTGAAGAAAATAAATTAAATTAAGAGTAATACTATAACCACCTAAAACTCTTTCAGTCCTCACTACTACGGACAAAAGGACAAACCATTTGTATTCAAAAACCTAATAAATCACAAAGTATTAATACGAAGAAAATTTAGGAAAGTCTTTGGTACTATGAAAACATAGACGTGTCACGATCCATAGCAACACAAATTTAACCGATCGAAAGACAGGTCCCTGCACGTTTTGTTGAGTTTTTTTAAGAGATTGAGATTATAGGGCCATAACTCTCGGATGGAGAAAATGAAAGCCGGGCAAAGAAGGAGATAAGAACAAAAGAAGATGGTTACATGTTGTCAGAAGAGAGATGAGAATGAAAAGGACTAGAAACTGGAAACAAGTAGTCGTTAATATAAGAGACTAGCTGACCCGTATGGCATTGCCCGTGGTGGTTGGTATTTTCAGTCTTTTTAACATAATTGTATCCTTGTTAAGTGTTTGTTGAATACCCGTGTGTATCGTACTGTGGTCATGAAAAAAAAGACTACGCTATTTAGGAAAAATCCTTTAGGGGGTAATTTTGGAGAAATCGTGATTTAGTAATTTTTACAACCCAAACCCCCCCTAAAATTTCCAATTTTAAACAAAATTTTTTTTAGTGAGCCCTAGAGGAAGCTACATACCAAATTTCATTCCAATCCGTTCGGTAGTTTTTGAGAAATCGTGGTGAGGAACACATAGGAGGAACCTATGGCCCTAGAGGAAGCTACATACCAAATTTCATTCCAATCCGTTCGGTAGTTTTTGAGAAATCGTGGTGAGTGAGTGAGTGGTATTTCGCTTTTATATATATATAGATTGATAGCTCATCATAATAGCGTCCAAAGCTCACAATGGACTGCAATACCGGAGGGTAGGTTAAGGTATCTAATTAGATAATCTATGAAATAAACGGTACCAGAAACGGGCACATACTTTCTCACAAACATATTTAAATTATTAAACAGATTCATTGTGACTTCATAGTAGGAGAGAGGACACATTACAGTAGGAGAGCAACTAATAAACATTATTAAAGCTATTTGATCGATTTCGAACAAATTTGCACCAAACATTATTATTAGCTAAACGAGAATTTTTAGAAAGATACTATTTTTGCATATGGTAGGGTACGTTAAGGGCTACCAATAAGCCAAATTTTATCAAAATCATTAGAGAGGTTTTTTTATTAAAAAAAAATAATAACAGATTTTTTTGGGAGTTTTATGGCCAAAAAGGTGGTTGTTTTTCGAAAACTTTTAAACCTTCTTTCGTTTATCTATACAGGCCTAATTGACATGTTTGGTGCAAATTTGTTCGAAATCAATCGAATAGTTATCTCTCTAGCTTTGTATATATACAGACATTTTGTAAAAAACACTTTTTTGGACTCAGGGGTCCCAAAACGGATATTTCCACAAAAATCTCAACATCTATTTTTTCTTTCTCCCCTTATACCATAGTATATGGAGAAAGTATTGTATTCGTCAAAATTTTCGAGTTTGAGTTTTTGGTGGACATATCCGTTTTGGGTACCCCTGAACCTAAAAAAGTGGTTTTCGGAGTGATGTCTGTGAGTGTGTCGGTGTGTATCTGTGAGTGTGTGTGGATGTTATCAGACCTAGAGCCTAAACCAGTCGTCCGAGTTTATGAAATTTGGTATCGAGGTACTAATCCACGGTATCTCCAGGCGTTTTTTCATTTTTGTGAATTTTTTTATTTTTAAGGGTAATTTTCTCATAAAAAACCTTAAAATAACGGAAAAATCAACTTTTCTCAAAAACGGCTCTAACGATTTTGATTAAAAATTTATAAAGATCTAAAGTACTATAAACTATAAAATGTTAATCAAAATCGTTCTAGCCGTTTTTGAGAGAAAAGTAGATTTTTCCGTTATTTTATGGATTTTTATGGGAAAATTACTCTTAAAAATAAAAAATAAAAAAAATTTGTATTTTGAATTATTATTCTACTGATGAAAAGGTAGAGTATGTTATAGTACTTTTCGTCAAAAATAAAATGGCCGAGCGAGAAAGTATGTGTCAGTTTCCTGATACCGTTTATTTTTTTGCGATCACTATACTTTCTCTATAGTATAGTATAGTGAAAAATTAATATAGTAAAATTATAACTGCACTTATTTATTTATTTAAATAATAGTGTTTATAAACATACTCCTTCAATGTCGGTTTGTTTGCTTACAGCAAACATTTATAACAATTGTATTTCATTTAGGCCTACACAAAATATGAAACAAAAGTCTCAACAGTAACAAAGAAACTGTTTAAACAGTAACAGTAAAATGATACTATTTATTCAGTCAAAAGTCCTCTATTAAAAGCATTTTACTATTTAAAATATTAATTAGATACTTGCCTGAGCAATCAATTAAGTAGTTTTAATTATTTTACAGCTGTATCGCCTTATTTTTCAGGCATCATCAGAACTCGAATAAACAAACACAATTTTCACAATTACACCGATTTACAACATTAACACTCAACATTCAACACTTAAATAAATAAAAACACAAATGTACGACACTTAATAAAATTTGTTTACGACGCTTAATAACATTATTTTGTTTTTAATGTCACAGTGTGCGGCTGTCTTCTGCCGTGTCATTTTCCAAACTCTTTTTGACAGTCACACACTGTTAACATTAAAAACAAAACAAAATTTACTAAGTGTCGTAAATTTATGTTCTTATTTTTTTAAGTGTTGAATGTTACCATAGTTAATGCTGTTAATCGGCGTAATTGTGAAATGTATGTTTATTCAACTTCTGATGATGTCTGCAAAATAAGGTGAAACAGCTGTAAACTAATCAAAACTACTTAAGTGATTGCTAAGGCAAGTATCTAATTAATATTGTATATTATAATAGCAATCGGACATGGCTACACACAGATTAATTTTACTATTTCCAAAAATTTTACTTCAAAATCAAATATATTTGTTGTTCACTTTTCCTTTCTGAGAATTTGCTTGTAATCAATCGCTCTCATTGGTATGTAAAAATTGTATATCTGTTTTTTATAAAATGTACTTCAGGAGTATTAAAAATAACTTTTACCAATAAACAGCTTTTGTCTGCTTTAAAAATGTGTTACGGAAACTGCTGTTATTGGCTGTTGCGACAAGAGTGATTTAAAAACTAATTTTAAAATAAACAAAAATTGTTAAATTCTTAAATCTAGGTCAAGATTATTTACATTTTGAGATTTTATCGTGGTATGTACAAACATTTAACGTTTTAAAATAATGGAGGCCTATATACTTTGTTGGTTGAAAAATACACTTGCAATTCAAAGTAATTATCCAAATTAATTGCGTGGTCTATTACAGCGGCTGAAATAGGCTTTATATTTTTACTAGGAATCCCCAGTGAAAAATCACAGGCTGATTAATTAGATACACATCAGAAATACATAATTTAAAAACAAACTATTAAAAACAACATTAAGGAATACTTATTTAGGCATACATAACTATGCTGACGGGGATTTTTAACTCGGTAAATGTGTACAATAATAAGGATTATAAAACTGTAGGCTTATTTGTTAAACATTATTATTTAAATAATCTACGTTATTATATATTTAAAGAAAGATAAAAAATACTATCTTTTAATAGCTTTTTTATTTCATATTGCTAGATCAAGTTATTATAAGTTGTTAATATTATAGTAAAGAAAGTAATAATCGAATATGTTTATATATGCTGTATGAAAATGTACGAATGTTTCCGAAGTTACACGAATATATATCTCTTCTTTAAATTTGTATAAACAAATATATTGATGATAAAACGTTGTATTTATATACAGTTTATAACCTCAAAGCAAATATTATAACGTATATTATAGCATACATTATAATTTTAGGAAATTTTAGGAAATGTGTACGTTGGAAATTTTAGAAGACTCTTAGGCCTTCTTAACATAGGATGGTTATGTAAGTAAGTTTGTGTGAGTTTTATAATATTATTTTGTTGATTTATTAGTTATTGTACAGTAACATTGCAAAATTAATTTGTAATTATTTAGATTTTACTCTTAGTATACGTTCACTGTTATATTAATTCTGATTTAGTTGTGTTTTACAAACGTCTGAAATCACTACTAGAATCACTGTAATTGTGTTATTGTGATCGTGCTAATTCAAATAAAATGTCAATAACAATTTTTAAGAAGTCAAATTTATGATTTTGTAATCTACTGGCCGTAAAACCGCTTAGAGTTGTCACAATTGTACCGTGTTTGGACTCATTTTGCGTGGAATAATATTTAGAGTTCAGTAATTGGAGTACAAATTAAGTAAAGTTAAAGGTTAGATAAATGTGATTTTGTAGCACAAGGGCTAGTCGGTAATTAATAGGAGAACTATTAAGCAGGTAGGCCGTGTGAGTGTGTATGCGCGTGTAGGAGCGAGGGTCGATTTTATGACTTAGAGCGCCCTTCTGTTCGGAGAAAGTATAGTTCTATAACTCATATTTAAAAAAAATCAACTTCTCAAGAAATTATAACGATTGAAGTTGTAAACATAACCCCAAACTATAATCTACACTAGGTTTAAGTGTTACAGATGATGGATGAAATAGATGTACGAATGTTTA
>JAGFPH010004153.1:6151-49772 GCA_018207615.1 Philaenus spumarius
GTGCATTAAATTAAATGCAAAACATTTTAATAATTATAATCGGTTCGACAATGCCTGAGAAATAGGCGAAACGATCGTCACCGCCAAACAAAAATAGAGTGATCAAACAGGACTGTGAGCAGCATTTCACGGAAACAAGGTATTTATTTATTTAATTAAGCAGGCAGAACAATTTATAACTTTACTTAATATTTCTTTTACTATTTAATTTCTTTTTAATTTATTTAATTAACAATTATTATTCCTTAATTATCTTTGAATTCAACGTTATTTTTCTTTATGGCTTTAAACAACAAAACAAGAAATCAATCAATTCATTATAATACATAACCCAGTATATTTAATAAATTTAAATGACTATAATCAGGCCAATTTAATTTTGGGGAATAATATAATTTCGCTTTACACAGACCTTAGGGTACACACGTCTTCACCAACTTGACGGTTTTGGTGACGTCAGGTGCGGTTTCAGGTTGGCTAGCAGGGTTGAGATGCTCTCGCTGCATACGGTCTCGAGTCCGAAGTCGGGTTCAGTTGAACAGCGTTCTGATGCCCTGTTATGTTGATCCGTTAAAGTCGTCTGCCTGAAGGTTTATGGTTATATAATGATGATTTGAAGATGTCTTCTTCGCTTTTAAAGTCCTAGGTTCGGTCGTTAGGTTCCCCCGTCATTAAGTTTCCATGTCATCATAACTCGCTTGTCGATAGCAAGAAATCCAGGAATGAAGCCAGTTTACTACTTCATTGAAATCTACTAAATTCAATACTCGTTGCACGAATCGTAATAGTTGTACTATAGAAAGTTCAGAAGGCTAATCGTTGAATAGTTAAATAGCCAACAGTAAAACGTCAATAAGTCCAAAATGCTAATGACATACTAGCAAAGTTGTGGAATCAAGTAGAATAGAAACTATTATAATTCGCGCTCTCCGATGCGTCTCCCGCTTTTATACTGCTTTCCCCCCCAATCAGGTGTAGCCCATCTTGTTTTCTACACTAAGTTTTTCTTTTATTTAAATTCCCTTTTTCCGGGACTTTTCACCTCCAACTTGTTTTACTAATTATCCTGTTAGTTTTCTTCTTTGTTTCAGGTTTTTAATTTACGTAAATTTAATTAAAACCTATTGTTTTATTCTAATTTTATTCCTTCCAACTTTGGTACGCTTGCTTATTTTTGACCCGCGTAACTTCTCTAAATCCACGCTCGTGATACCTGACTTCTTCTATTGTTCTTTTGTTTTCGCTGGTAACTTCTCACAGCGTTGTCGGATTTTCCCGCGAGTTGATTTATTTTTTTGGTGCGTGCGTTTTCTTCTTTCACCCCGAACTCGAACGGTAGTCGTACGACGTTTTGTTCTCTCTCGCAGCCCGCACGTGGTTTTCTCGCGACGTCTCACGAAAAGACTTCGAGTGTTTCTTTCTTGAGAATTTCCTTTTTACACCTTGTAGTTTCCTTATTCAACACACACTAACCGCAGCTTCATGAGGTTTGCTGTATTTTTCCTTGAGTTGTGGGTCTTGTAATTTCTACGGTTTTTGATTTTTTCTTTGTTCATTAATTTCCAGAAATTTATTGCATATACTGTTTTTTTTTACATTTCAACTTTTTCCTTCCCTAACTTTAATTACCATATACTTTAAAACTTTATTTTTTCAACGTGACTTTAAGGTGTGAAATCTCTTAACCTTTATTTTTAATAATATTTACATTTTTTACTTAAAAACTTTTCATACTCTATTTCATGTTCTACATAAACTTTAATAAACTTTATTTTTTCCTTTAATTACGTCTGAACTTCGTCATTATTTATATTTTCTAAAATATTCCAAATTCGTTAATAACTTAGTCTATTAACATTTATTTTAAGTCTACCTCTGTAGAAACCAAAAATATCTTTGATAAAATTTGAAATTTTCCCTTAGCTTTAAACTTTATTTACGTAAGCATTATTTTAATACTTTGATTTGGGAATTACATGTTTAACACATACGTGTTAGCGTAATGCTTTTTCCTTAGGAAAACCCAAATGCAAATGCATACAATTCCTGGATCCCTGGTATTCCCTAAGGAATTATTAAATCGAGGCTAAGTTCTTATTCATTCCCAGACAAGCCAAAGAGTCACTTTTCTCTGATAACGAATCGCTTACCATACGCCGTCTACATGCGTTCAGATTCCGTTGTTGACCTAGAAAAACCGTTTTTTACAAGATTTTTGTAAAACCCGAAATTCCCAATAATTACACGGGTCTTTCCCGTTTTAGTAAATTTACTAAGTTGAAAATCCCTAAACGCATGGACCCGGTTATATAAAGTTTGTTCCTTGTAGACCTAAGTAGTTTCTTCTAAAGAACTAAATAAGCAAAAAAGATTGTACAAAAATATACATTTTCAAGGACTTCTATCTAACCTGAAAACATGTTCAACGTGAGTAGGCACATTCAGTTTAATATTTTTCATACTTAAAATGTATCAACTCCTATAAAAGCGAGTGTACATACATAAGTACGTACTTGAGCAACATTTATATGTTTATTATAACAGATGATTTCACCCTTCATCTGCAATTCTTAAACAAAACCCAGCGTAGATTATACTTTGGGGTTATGTTTACAACTGCAATCATTATAATTTCTTGTGAAGTTGATTTTTTAAATATGAGTAATAGAACTAATATAAGCAATAATACGTTATAAGATTTGCTTTGAGGTTATAAACTGTATATAAATACAAGCTTTTATCATCAGTATATTCGTTTATACAAATTTAAAGAATTCGTTTTTACTATAATATTAACAACTTCTAAATCATTTGATCTATCAATATGAAATCAAAAGTAATAAAAGATAATATTTTTATCTTTCATTAAATATGTAATAACGGATGTAAATAAACAATTCTATGACGATTTTATAATCCATATAATTGTACACATTTACCGAGTTAAAAATCCCCGTCAACATTAGGCAGGCATAGATAAAGTCTGTTGTTTTTAAATAGTATTTTTTAAATGATGTACTTCTGCCTATTTTAAATTATGTGTACCTAATTAATCTGCCTGTAATTTTTCACGGGGCTTACTAGTTACGGTATAACATAATATAAAAAATGTACATATTTACCGAATTAAAAATCCCTACAGTTGGGTAGGCGTATATAAAGTTTGATGTTTTTAAATAATATTTTGTTTAAATTATGTTTTTATTATAACAATTAGTCATACCTAATAAAAGTGTATTAAATTGTACACAAAATTACTTGAAAATGTAAAGAGTTTTGAGTTTTAAACTGCCAAATTTCCACAAATATTGCCATTAAAAATTTCCTCCTGTCAAAGTTGATTTAATTTGCGTATTGGTAGTGTTTTAAATAGTTAAACAATACATACATTTTTATATACCTGATACAATATAACTTGAACATAGAATCTCACGTTTATTAGTCAAACTTGTTTCAACGACAATGTCGTCATCTTCAGTGATGCACGAGTTACAATAAGTTAGAATTTTGTTATTGCAGTTAGTGCATCACTGAATATGAGTACATTGTCGTTTTAAAGCGTTTAAATAATAAACGTATTAGTTGTGATGTCCTGTATTTATGTTTTATTGTATCTCGCGTAATAAAGTTTTGTCATTTTTCTCCATAATTTAGTTACGTTTAAAAAATTCTAAAAATAAACACTTTTTGCCGAGGTACTTTCATTAGAGGTATTAAAAAAAATAAGTAGAAACTATGGAAATTATTGTAACCATACAAAATTTCTCAAATATGCAATAGAATAATAATTTTTGTCTCCGAATTCATAGATAAAATCGTAAATGTCCGTTATTACATATTTATTTCATAGACACTTTCACAATTCAATCCTTATAAAACCTAATATTTTGAAATAACTTTTTGCAATATATTTGTATTAGTTTGTTAACAATAGCTAGGCGTTTACATTAAATTTATGTTCGTAACTTGTCAAGAATTTGACGGTAATGTTCACAGACAAATCTCTTCAAACACCAGAATAACTGTAATTTAATTTTGGCAGTTAATTATTACTATACTAATACAAATATTCTTGTTAACATTACAATGTAATTAGCTCACTTTAGTATTT
Organism: Philaenus spumarius; assembly: GCA_018207615.1. Lineage (NCBI taxonomy): Eukaryota > Metazoa > Arthropoda > Insecta > Hemiptera > Aphrophoridae > Philaenus > Philaenus spumarius. The sequence goes on from JAGFPH010004153.1 coordinate 10,263, forward strand.
CTAATTTGTTTCATAAATTTACAGATGATATTTATGTCCGTCATCTAGTGAAAACAAATGATAAGTTTTACAAAACTGTCATAATTGAAATTTTTAAAGTTAAGTTTAAGTGCAGTTTAGGTGCTTTACTGTATGGTTTTCAAGTATCATTTGTTTGTTAGTTTTGTGTCTTAGTATAAAAATGGTACTCAACTTAATAACAAATGAATAACAATCCTTTGTATAAACAATATTTCTTGTACGCATTTCAGTTACCAAAAATTCTGGACTAAAACCTAGTGGGTTAGCGATGATGGAAATAATACTAAAACAAAAATATGGTGTTTTGGTAGTTTTATTCCCAATAGATTGTTTACTCGATATTGTAGCAAAATGTTGCAAAATAACAAGAAGACAAAGAACAGGTAAATAGTCATACAATTTCATCTTTAAAGCGGGTCAATCACTGTTTGCTTTACTTCCGCCGTCTTACCACAAAAGTCTGGGCATGCGTTATACAGTAATACGATAAAGGATTAACCTTTATAAAGCAATAAGAATATTAACAGTAATTCTATTCATACATGCACATACTAAGAAAAATGGTGGGCTTGGATTCACGAATTCTGTAATAATTACAAAATAAGTAAATGAAACTTTTATAAAACGTCAGAGCCCGCAGTTCTAACTATTGTCTCCCAGGCATATTGTAAACGGCATGTTGACCCTTACTAGATGTTTTATTTTGTTGTACGGATTAATATATTAGTTGTTTTATAATATTTATACAGTTCATGATATTATTATTCTTCTTAATGGCACACCCAAACTGCTGGCGCTCCTTAACAATAAACAACTGTTTAAACTACCTTGACATCAGGATTTCAAAAATATCTGATTATCTTCCTTTTAAAATATGCAGGTAGCCGACCACCACTGATCAAACAATTCAAAACACCTCTCATCGCCTCATACAACGGAAAATGGCGACGTACCATTTCGTCCGCAGGCTTATTTCATTCCCTCTTTCCGCAAAGGACCATAATCAGGAAATTAAAACAATTAAATGAATTGCAGCTTCTAACGGTTGCAACAGCTCAATCAACGACAAATTAATCAGAAAACACAAGAAAAAAACCACGTTCCCTTCACATTGCCCAACAAAGAAAAGAAAAAGTTTATAGACTCTTCCTCTACAGCTCGTTGAAAAATTATTCTGCCAAAAGTAACGAAACCGTGGCTTTTAAATCTAATAATAAATTACTTCAAAAATTAGCACACACTATTAGAGGCAAGAATATGGATATACGCGAAAAACTGTTGTCTACCTGTTAGTTTGTGATGATTGCCCAAATATTACATCGGCAGTTCGTTTTAAAAACAATTTAAAGAAAACTTGCCTCAACTACACTTGAAATCAGTAAAATCAAACTTTGCTTCACACCTCATCGACTGCGACCATATACACCGATCTACACACCAACTTAAAGGTCCTGAAATTGTGTGACAAAACTCAGATTATGAACGTGGTAGAGGAGTTTGAAATCTACCTGGCAGTTAAATCAGAGCCCACAAATATGTTGAATGACAAGCTATTATTTAGTTCGAATATAAACTTTAAGTCGGCAATTAAGATCTTTGATAGCGATCAGACCTACGGGGGTGGTAGTAGGTACCACTGACACGTCATTGACTAGAGGAAGGGGAGGCGTACCGATAGACTAATTAATTATTAGTTGAGGAACCACGCGCCAGTGCCGGGCGAAATGCGGTGATGAATTTGTGTGTGTGTGTGTGCGTGTGTGTGTGTGTGTGTGGGTGTGTGTGTGTGTGTGTGTGTGTGTGTGTGTGTGTGTATGTGTTATGTTATGAGTTGTAACAACTTTTAATGTTCAGACGACCTCGCAAGAGTGATACCTGAGGATGGATTTTTAAGATATCCGAAACCGCGGTAGTATAAATACCAATAAGTGGATCACTAGATGGAAAAATAGAAGTTATTTATAAACTTAATTCTGTATATATTATTACATTAGTTCGTTGTACAAAACATAAAAACAAAATAATTATTCAATCTATAACACTAGTTCACACAACAACGTTTGACAACCAGTAATGTTTTGGGCAGAAAGTTCGGACATCAAGAAAACCATAAATAAATCACCACTACTACAATATTAGACTTCCTCCCCCAAACCACCCTTGTGTAATAAACTATTCAAGGCTATCACAAAACCCGCTTCTTAACGACCTTTTAACCCAAGCATGCTTCTTGGTGCTTTTAATATTTTCTAGTAACGACTTTCAAAGCCTTCATTCTCTCATAGCAAATAACATATTAAAGTCAAGAGTTTTATGACCAATAAAAGTACTTCCATTGCGAGAAGTTCTAAAATTATTAATGTTTGTATCTATTTATATGCTGACAAAAATCACACATGTAAAAAAGTTATTTACAAATGTGAATTAAAATTGGAGTAGGCTATTAACAAATAAGTACTAACGCGAAAAATGTAACTCGATACAGACAAAATGAATGGGGTAATTTATATGAAAGAAGTTTCTCACATTCTCGCAAATTATAAGTTTATTTATTTAAACACATTTCATGGACATTTTAAGAAATCTCACAAAATTTTCCCGTCTATTGAATATAGTACCAGAACAAGACACTATAAATCCAATACACGAGACATTTTTTTGTTGTGTCTATAAATCCAATGACGATAATTATCTGCCTTCTTCAGAATAGATTTCTAGTTGTAACAAAGAATTAGCATAACCTCAAGAAAAATACACCATTGAATAAACAAATAAAAACAATGAGAAACAGGAAATGTTTAAAAACTGGTCACACTGATCAAAATGATAATTAAGTAGAGCGGCTTATTATCACAGATAAACGCAATTAAATGTAAAGATAATTTAGTACAGATTGATCCTGCACGTTTTTAAGGATTGAATTCTTTGTGGAATGTTGGCCTACAGGTATGCACTCGCTTCCTGTAAAATTCATCGTTCTAATATCATCAGATTATGTTCAGAAAAAAATCCCAATTAAACAAGCAAACAAACGAAATGAGATTTAAAAATGTATTATTTAATTTTGTATTCGTTATCCATACCGTCACAGTTAAATACATATTTATACAGTTAAATAAACTTTTTAATTTACAACTGATAAAGTTTCTTCTTCTGAAAGAAGATACATAGAACTTAAAGGTAAAATATGATCTAAGCTACTCATAATATGTGTGATTTATTTGAAATATTACACAAATAATAAATATTGTTATATGTATTATTAAAAATGCGATTCCTCATTTTAAAAGGCATAAAAAAAGAAATCAAATGGCGCAAACTAGAGGTCTCTATGTTGCCCCCATCAAAACCTACAGCCATTCCAAAATACGGGCGAAGTACTTCCCAAAGTTATTCTACTAGATAACGGTTCAAATAATTCATATATGCCAGTAAAAAATTGATTGAAATAAAATTAACAAAGTTATTAGCTCAAGAAACAAGCATGTTCAGTAACGAAAGGAAAGAGTTCAACTTTAGGCCTACATAAAAAGTAGTAAATTTTTTTTGTAATTTTTTCATAAATGTAAAAAGTTTCTTAATTTAGTTCTAAATAGAACTGTATAAAAATATTGATCAATTTCAAATTTCATATTTTGAAAACGCCAGTTTTTATGTTCCTACTACAAGACTGCTAACAAAACTAGGCCTAATTTGAATAGTAATTTAGGACTAATATATCCTTTGCCCAAAAATGACATATTATTATAAGAAAGTGTAGAGAATAAATCAAAGAATTGTACTGTTCACTTGTAAATTATTATTCCATAAAAGTATTTGACTTAGCTTTACTTGAAATACAAAATGAGATGAAACAAACGAAACCCCGCGGCGATAAAGGACATACAAAAAATTACCGTTGGACAGCGTGGGAAGTGTTGGTACATGGGTTGAGATCACTATCACGACGCTTTAACATCGTTTATTTTCATTATTTCTAATATTGGAATATGATATGGAACTGTAAATACAATTGTTGTTTTAGCATTGAAGAAACGTTTCTTCAATGGTTTTAGTCATTTAAGTATGTAAATATTTAATTTTATGTTTTCCTTCAATAACGCGATATTTTTAACTACCTTACGCATTATTAACCTAAATAAAACACAATGCCCCCTAAAAGAAAATCTTTAGCTCAAGAAAAGAAAAACACCAGTACTAGAAACCCCTGAAATCGCGGGAATTACAAAATATTGTTTCACTGGTTAAACCTTCAGTTTACTTCCTTACTGGCACACTACTTTTTTAACCTAAGTTCGAAAAACATTTGTTATTTCAACGAGCGAGGTCTACTGTTCTTAGAACTACTAGTATGTTGTAATTCTTATATTTCGCTAGGAATGCGAATGTTTTTTTAACGTTTTTCAAGATGCTGAAGATAGTTTCTATTTTTTAGTATTTTATGTGTACAGTATTATAATATATTTTATGTTTGTTTAAAGTAGAGGAATTACTGTAAACGTTGTTCGTGTTTGTTATGCACCACAACACCGATCTGTATCTGAATTGCATGTTGTTGAAATGAAGGCGCACTCCGAGATGTTATCGCTTCGCTTCCAATCACGTTAGAGGTTGTAAAAAGGACGAATACTAAGGTATGTAAATCTTAAAGATTTACATTTAAAATTTTCCACGCTAGACTCAATTTATTACCAAAGAAAGTTACTTTATAATAGAATGCTGTGATAAAATTTCAAAATAATAATTTAGACTGAAATAAAAGGTCACTATAAAAACTAAATGTACAAACTATAAATGAATTTAATTGCTGCTTTAAATGGTTCGATATATTCCACGTCAAAGAGAGTTTAATTACTCCTCATATTAGGCTTTATTTCCCAGTTACATTTAGTGTTTTGTTTTAGCTCGAACGATCAAATTAGATCTTGCTTAAATCCTAGAGGCATGAAATGTGGGGTAAAATTAATAGTTATTGACTTTCTGGGATTACTTTAGAAACGTGGTTGACCTATTTCTTTACAAATGAGCCTACTACCAAAACGAATACCCAGACATATGTGGATCACTGATTGATGTATTAAAGACCCGAAAACTGTAACTAGCCAACTTATATCACATACACTAACTTTGTAATTGTGATTTAACGTAAATTAAAAATATGACTACACTCAAATATTACTACACTTGAATACTATTTTTAAAGGATCCGTACAGCAACCATTACAGGGTTTATTCGACATATGACACCGGGTTTGAAAAGGGTAGTCTAGACACTATTTTTAAATATGGAAGTTTTAGACCTACATGTAAGACAGACAAAGCAACCGCCATCTTGAATTTAAGGTGTAAAAATAAGTTATTACGAAATAACAAGACAACTATTGATCTTATGCGAAAAAAAATAGTATTGGTGTTTATTACGTACTAGTTGTATGCATTTCCAGTTTGAGTTTCATTTTATGTATTTTGTAGCAGATGTTTACGGGAGCCGGTATTATTATTTAATTTACTTTGTGCCAAAAGGGGATCGCTTCTCCTGTTGTTAAAACGAACACATTGATCTTCGCCTCTGTTTTGCTACCCTAATGTAACATCTTAGGTTCTTCCGTAAACCTGAGGGTGGGAAAACTTCTTGTTGTTCTGTCTAGAGAAAACATCAACAGGGAAACCTTGGAAGAAGTCGGCTAAAAACATTTCATACAATCAGTGACAAAAAAAATGTTAATATTGTTTCCGAGACACTTTGAGTTTAGGACGTACCACTCACTACAAAAATAGTGTGGTATTGATCACATTCCAGAAGTTTGGATCTGATAACTTGGCGTACAATTCCGCCCTTCCAGTAACGACGACAGAGAAACCAACATAATGTACCATTGGGGAAAAACAATGTTGGAAAGCATCAGTAGCTGAAAGAGAACTGGTTAGATGTGCTCTTTAGCATGTGGATTTTGTAATGGCGAATCTTACCAGAATGCATTATATGTTCTCGTCGTGGTTGAAAGAGAGTAAGAAGATGGTGAAATTATATTAATGGAGTAACAGATTCACTAGGGTAGTGAAGGATTAGACGATTATAATTAGGACGTTGACTGGGACCATACAAAACATAAAAAATGTGGTATATTATATTTTTGTACACCATTTTTAACATGTTTTGTATTTATAATGCTTACAGAATTGCGTGTAGTATACAGTATAATTTATTTTGACAGCGTATTATATAAAAACCCCTAAAAGAAATTCTGTCACATTACCTTTTTATTAGAAGACTTAATACATAAATACTAATAAAATTCAATTTAAATTCCATATTACGGTATCCAAGTCACTTTACTAATAACAACTACAAATTATTGTGTCTCGCGCGGTAGATAACGTAGCGCTACTAAAGTTAACCTCGCAAATGAGGTCCATATGTGTCGTTCTTATACGTGTGCATGTGTAGTGTCTTTTATGTGTTTGTGTGTTTTTGTAACATTTAACAACCTCCAATGGAGTGATTTTTCATTTTTCATTCTGATGATGGGACCACGGCCCCGAAACGCGTAAAGTAAGAATATAAAAGAAGTCACAAGACGGACAAATTCATCATTTTATAGGTAACTATAATTTGTAGTTGTTATTAATAAAATTCATAAAACTATTTTTATTAATTGAATAATACATAATTTTATTTTAATAAAAATCCGTTAAACTATCTTCATTTAATAAAAACAATTAACTAACATTTAACATTCATTTAATAAATGACCAACCAAAAAAGCACTATGTGTTAAGTGTAGAAAATATCTGGACACAGTTGGATTTCTAATGGATGACTTCTCATTTCATTTTGCGTCTATTTTGTATAACTGTGTGGTTTTTAAATTGTGATAACATCAGCCATTTTCCAATATTGCGGCCAACTTAAAAACTTTTGTTAGAAACCCCTATTTGTGTATTACGTTTTTAATATGTTTTATTTTTATATTTAAAAACTTTAGCTTCTTTGTAGAGAGATAAAACGACAATTCGCACTTAAAAGATACTTGAAATTACATGTTTGTCAATTCATACCATAAAAGTATTAATACAAATATACAGGGTGATTTTTTTTAGTGGGCCACCATTGGTATCTCAGAAACTATAAAAGTTACAACAAACTTTAAATGGGGAACCTTTCCTTGTTTTTTGAGAAATTAAAAAATACGTAGTTAAAATATTTGTAAATGGCTGCCATTATCCAATATGGCTGTCAACTTTGAAATTTCTTACGGAAACCCCTATTTTTTAAGACGGATTTTGGTTTTATGGGTATGCAATTTTAAGACTTTTTTATTTTTGGTGTTTTTTTGATAAACTTAACTGTTTAGTCGCTAGGTGCGCTGAAAGTTTCAGAACCTCTTATTACAACAATTGGCATGTTTTACCATTTGCAAACAATAAAATTTGACTCAGAAGTGCAATATTTAAATAAAAAATAGGGGTTTACATAAGAAATTTCAAAGTTGCCCGCCATATTGGAAAATGGCGGCCATTTAAAAATATTTTAACTACTTATTTTTTAATTTCTCAAAAAACAAGACAGGTTCCCCATTTAAAGTTTGCTGTAAAATTAATACTTTCTGAGATCCCAGTGGTGGCCCATTTAAAAAAATCACCCTGTATATATGACCTTAATTTTAAAATTTTTCGTCGATAAATCAAACTCGTAATATTTATTAAATCTGTAGCTTTTCAAAGATATAAACATTCAAATTTCAAGACCAATTTACAAGAAAAATGTTTATTAAAAATATTCATAGAATAAATAATTCTCATAATGATGAATAAAATCTGAAAAAGAAATAGGGATGTCTATTAGAAATTTTAAAGATGGCCGAACTGTTGAAAAAGTAGTTGATGTTACCACAGTTTTAAAAACACCAAATTATGCTAGACAATACTTTAAAACTAAAGGTCAAACTTGTTTTTATCTTTGTAAGAATTCGAGAAATTCAACCGCGACCAGACATTTTCTACACCCGGTACACACAAATGAGTGGAATTAAGTTTTCTTTATGGAACTTTTGTCTTGATCATTTTTCTCATAGCATCAACAATTGCCGAATTATTTCGTAAAAACCAATTTTGTACACGTTTCAATCGAAATGACGGCTCGTACTTACTTCCCTCCCTAAGGTCGAATACTTGCATTTGTCATCCGGGTCACTACTCAAACAACATGTTTAAAAACATTACACTACGTTTTGTAATGCGAGGAACATTTTCAAGCCCCTCTGACTTGACTGAGTTGGCTTTCGGTTTTTTATTGGTTTCTAGGCGAAAAACCTGGATGGTTTTATCATCGCCTTTGTTGGCCTTTGTGAATCTGTCTCGTGGCCAGTATGTAATTCTGTAGTACTGGATCTTAAATACACGTCTTTGTTTAACTTTACCTATTCAGATTTATTTTTAAAATGTGAGTTGAGTCACCACAATTAGAGCTAACATTTTTCTAATGTATTGTTTAAATAAAAATTTCGTTTTATTATATAAACACTTTATTACATATTTAATATAGTATACAATGGCCCACTCTTACTTAAAATGATTGCCGTAAATCATAAGTACGCTTTTACCGTTTGGAGTCTATACAGTAAGATGTAATACCAGCAAAGTTTCGAGCATAAATTTAGTAAAGTATTAATTTATTAAAGACTAGGGGAAAACCCTGCTTGCTCCGCAAGCCAACCCAGTTTTAACCTTGTATACACATAATAATGTTATCTTTTATATATAATATAATAAAGGTGTAGGATTAATAATAACCCCAAAGCTAAGATGGTAAATAATGTTAAATGTTCAAATTATTTTGTTTAATTTATAACAACAGTTATAATAAAAGTTAAAAGAACCAGCAAGGCTCAGGTCTACGCTTTACTAAAAACCTAACCTAAAAGTTAAAAATACAAACAATTGCTTAAAAGTTTGAAATCAACTGTTAACGGAAATATTGGAACAAACAGCTGTTTTATCTGTTATTTTATTTCATTGGTTGCTGTGGTAATAAATGTAAATACATGTGTTCATGTTTTATGTGTTCTAGGCCTAACCTAATATTTTATCCGAATAAATTTACAAATATTGAAATAAAAAATATGTTTATCAAAATGAATTATTATAGCCTATGTTAATCAAGGTTAGTGTAGCTTTTTAGTAAAACTATATTTTCAATCGGTTCATTAGTTCCAGAGATTACCCCCTATATACAAACAAACAAATTTGACCTCTTTATAATATTATAGTATAGACTACTTCAATAAGTTTTTCGTCGTAAAAGGTAAAATATTAATAACAATAATAATGTTTTATTGCATTTATTTACACTTTCTGCTAAAATTCTGCACTCAGCTTGTTTTGAACTGTGATCATATAAGAAAACAAACAATTACTAAAATAACAAACACAATCTTTGAAATTATGAAGTTATTCAACCAGTCTGTAATTTGAAGGATGACTCTAATTTAACCTTAATTAATTCATGTGAACACTAGTAGTTATGTACTTTTACAGTGTAGGCCTTCGCTTAGTTTGTAAATCTACAAAAGGTTTTTACGCGAGATGCAAACAAATAAATTAGTTGTATTAGTTTTATTGCAAGGGGTGCGATTAGTGCGGTCTACTTACTATCTAACCCCATTATAAACTATAAAACAAAACAACATTATTACATTGAACAATATGTGAAAGAAAAATAATAACTGACAGAAAATTAAATTGAAAATTAACAGCAAACGAAAATAATTCTGTTAAACAATTTGCATGAAAGAAAAAGACAAATAATGAACAGAAAATTAAATTTAAATGTACATCAAACTAATATTTACTCCTTAGAACACCGATGCTTAACTATACAAAATTGTATAAGATATTTCAACATACACTCGCACACAAGCACATTCATACATCTATATAATAAAAATTAATTGCTGTTCCTTTGTAAGCGCATCACTCGAGAACGGCTGGACCAATTTGACTATTTTTTTTTATAAAGACAATTTTACTTAGCATTTTATAATCAGTTTATTATTATTCAAAATCAACAGTTTTTTAGTTTAGATTGACCAACTTAAAGCAAACAAAAACAAAAATCAACCAAAAATGCTTACTATATTTTAATTCAATTCAAACATTGGTTGTTACATATTATAAAACAGCTGAATTGAATCAAAAACTGAATATATTTGTAGGTTAGGCCTACAATGAATCAAAACACGTTTATTTGGAACCAATTGGGCTAATTTAAAATCAGGTTTTTACAATTCTTCACAACTATCAGTTTTTTTAGATTTGGTAAAAGCAAACAAAAGTTTTACTGTATTATCTATAGGCCTAAAGGTTTACAAAATCTAAATCTAAATTTGTGTAGTAGGTTTTTAAAGTAGCATAAAAACCATTATGCAATTCGATTACTTAAGTCAATGTAATGAAATGGAATAACTACCCCTTAAATTAAAGCAAGCAATATCGAAACATTGCTGGGACCACTATACTAGTATACATGATATAAAACAGGATCTACAAAGTTAAGATAAGCAATAGTACTAGTATTATCAAATAAACTAAAATACACAATTACTTATTAAATCATCCGTACATACTGTATTTACAACAACAACAAAATAATTTCATGATACCCCAAGGCAATCCATGTGTGAAAGTGTAGGAATGTGAAATAAAGTGAAAAAAGGGAATATTGCTATAGCTCAGCTTCAACGGTTTGTTTACTCACGTAAGTAAATATACAGCGCGATCAGAGTTCCGGGCAGTTAAGTAAACGATGGATGGATTCCGAAGGGAATGGAAACTTTTTGAGAATGATTTGTCTGACCAAGCTCTCTACTGAGGTCAAATAGAGAGAGCCACAAATACACGATTAGTTTTATAGTAGGATGTAACCAAAACAGATTAGCTTACTGTAAGTGGAAGTGGTGATAGTTCTAAAACGGGTTATAGTTCGAAACAAAAAACTTACGAGGGAATATATTTCATATAAAATCGCATATACATCCGTAGTGGGGAACAGAATAAAATCCCAAGTACAGTATTGCTGTAATAAAACGCGATGGAAAACGCTTATTTTATCACTTTTCACAAAGGTTTGGGTTTCCTGTAAAGTATTTAAGTAACTCAAATAGTATTGTTTTTTGACAACAAACCTCTTTAAAATATATATCGGGTTTGAGGAACCAATAACGGATGTTTCTAAAAAAATAATAACTTCAATAACTAGTCTAAAAATAAACGTAGAGCCGCCAACTTGGTGTCTTTCTAAAGACGAGGGGGGGCAGTTTGTGCCAGTACCAATCCAACACTCATGTAGAATAGAAGTTAACCTTTCAACGTGTGACTTTTTATGAGAGAAACTACCCCTGCTACGGGACTTTTTTAAGCTTTCAGGAGTTATGAAACATGTTTGTATAAAAACGTTAGTAACTAACTTATTTTTTGGAATATTTTAATGATAGCCTACTTTTACTAAATTAAACAGCAGATTACATTATTTTTGGTAATATCAATAACACATGAGTTTACTTGTGATAAAATATTTACATACCAGTCAAAAGTTAGTTTTAGTTGGTAGTCTTATCACAAAACACATACTTAAAAAAACACTAATGAAACCAATATAAAATATTCAAAACATGATTTCCGAACGTAATCAATCAACTAACAAACATAAAAAACTACAAGTGATCAAATGTAAACAAAAACGTAGTAAACACAATGTCACAAACTTGTATGGTAAAACAGCTGTTATACTGGTGAACTAATTTCGCCAAGAAATTCAACAGAAGTATCGTATGTTTTTTTTTTAAATCAGCCAATAATTATGCTACAATATCTACAATTATGCTACATTATGCTGCAATATAAATCGCTTCGAGATAGTTTCAAGTTTAGCTGCTAGATGGAAGCATCTGATGGAATGTTCCTGAGCGTACGCTATACGTCAAAACGCACCGAAGGAAAAAAATCCCGGCGTATCACGTACGGCAAAACACGTTGAAGGGTTTAAAATTACATAAACTAAAATTCAACCAATGATTTTTGACCTTCCCAGATTTCAGAAACTAACTATCCTAGTTTTTAGAGAACTAAGTTCTGATTTGAAGAAGAGTGTAAGTTATGTGTTTATTCACCGCGACAGGTCGCAGCGATCCGTCGCCGCGATTTTGTAAGTGTATTGCCCTAAATAGCTACTTTTATTCAAAAAGGGGCGGTCTCAGAAGTAGCGATGTGTCGCAGCTTTTTGTAAATTCAGTCGCCTGCACTTAGAAATCGCTGGCAGGGAGCGATTCCTATATGCATTGGGTTGTATAGGACCGTTTATTCCACGCGACAGCCCGCTCCCGCTCTCGCATTGCTGCCAACCCAAACCATCTCGAACGTCACAACATTTGGCCTTGTTATTCGGCTGTGGTTATTCGAATGTGGTTCGCAACACTTTTACCCCATCCACGCGACACCGATCGATCGCAGCGACTTGCCGCGTGCAAATTTGGGACAGCGATCGGTCGCAGCGACCTGTCGCGGTGAATAAAAGGAGCCTTACATTCATCCTGGGCTAAAAGTGTGTTTCTTAAAAACTCGAAAAGACACAGGTCATTTTTTTCATAACGTTTTTGATACAATTTTCAAGTGAGCATATGACTACTTCTACACTATTAATACTTATTTTTAAATATTGACAATACTATAGAGGAAAGAAAGGAGCTTTGGGCAATATTTTTAAGTTTAACCTACAAACTATATTACAAAATTAAACAAAAGCTTTTGATACCTAAATAAAACCTTTTAAAACCATACCTATCACGACAATGTCATCAAACATTTACTTTTTGGGTAGTAAACTTTGCTCCGCCAAAAAATGTTTATAAAATATTTTTGGGTTTTGATTATTGTACAACCCGCATGTAAAAATGATTTGTAACTGTATAATGAAAAGGTCTTGTAAAATCCATCATGAATGGTTGAAATAATTATGCTGGCTGTCGGAAGGTGGTACTGGTGATATTGGAAGGTCGGAAGGTGCATGCAAGTGGGTGATATGTACTTCTTAGTTGGAAGTTCTGTTGGTCTCAGTTTTAGTAAGTGGGAATAGTGGCTTGCAACTGCATAGGGATACTCTAACTTCTCTCTCTGGTAACCGTAACTTTCATGTACAGTATTTCGTTTTAGTCAATGACTTGACAAGACTGTGTAGTAACCGTGGGGTTTTTTGTACAGTCGGCAGATTCCTACTTCCACAATACGCCGAAATGTTTCTTTCGCTGCATAATATTTGATAGGTAGCAGGAGTAGTGCTATAGCAGTCTCTGAGGGTGTTCTTGTTCGTATACAGTGTGTCTTTTTTAAATGGGCAACTATGCATTGGTATCTTGTAAACTATAAACCTGACAGTAATGGGGAACGTTTCAATGTTGTTTGATAAAATAAAAATTATGTAGTTAAAATATTTTTTGTGAATGACCGCTATATTCCAATATGGCGGTCAACTTTCACATTTGTTATGGAACACTCTACTTTATGATGATTTTGGATATTATGTTATTTTCAGACGTTTTGTTTTTGGTGATTTTTTGATACGGCTGTCTAACCGTTTAAAGAAACACCCTAACCGAGCGAAAGATATTTTTGTATGGAAACTTTTTGAACCAATGATGGAAACTTTTTTGGGGTGTAATGTAGTAGGCCTCCACGTGGTGCACCCTGGGTAATGATAAATCTACTACAGCGATCGCCGTTACAACCTCCCAAGATGTCATCGATCGCCGCAAGAAGAATGAAAAGGATTATCAGCTCTTCTAAGAGCTTTGACGACGACCTCCGCGTTATCTTCTGGAACGCCGGAGGCCTGAACCATAGCAAATTCACAGAACTTAAAACACTCGTTTCTAGTCACGACGCAGACGTATATATTATCGTCGAAGCAGGTGCTTCTACGGAAGTCGATAGTTTTTACGTAATGACAAATTACAGCAATTTTGTACTTAAAAGATCAAGACAGGTGGCCTCAGGCATTATAGTTGGAGTAAAGAGCAAAATAGCCAGTAAGACGACCACTATTCATGAGATGCGAGACATTGACAAACTCGAAGCCGTCTGTATTGACATCTGGCCGAATGGAACGCACCATAGGATTATTGGTCTTTACAACCCTCCAAACAACGTTCCTAACCTGGACTTGATTGCCAACCTATGCAACCACAAAAACAGTCTCATAGTAGGGGACTTCAACTCACACTCTCCTCGCTGGGGATACAGTGGAACCAACGCTGCGGGAAAAACAGTCGAAGACCTCCTTGACCGCTCTAGCCTTGTGCACGTTCTCTCCGAACCTACCTTTCTGTCCTTTGCAGGCCATACCAGTACACCGGACCTCGCTCTGGTTAATGCTAATTTACTCACCCGCGCAAACCTTTCCCTCACAGATGCAATTGACGGATGTGGCCATCGTGTTCTCTCCATAGGAATAAGTAGCAAGAAACAACAACATGCACAGCCCAAGCTTTCCCGATGGAATTTTAAAAAAGCTGACTGGAGGAAGTTCTCCTACCTATGCGACAATTATCTTACCGAGGATTTAATAGGCGACAACGTTGACAAATCCACTGAAAGGTTCACAGCGGGCATCCTACAGGCAGCCAGAGAGAGTATACCAAGAGGACAAGTCCAACATTACAAACCGTTCTGGAACAAATCTTTAGACGCCCTCAAGACGATCCGAAACAGGGCTAGGACTGTGTCCGAGTCTTCGAAACATCTTGACGACTGCGTACAATTGAGGAAGGCTCAAGCTAATTTAAGGCAAGCTATTACCCACTCCAAGCGAGCTACTTACAGATCATTCCTCACTAAACTGGACTTCAGAAAGGATGGCCCGAAGGCACACAAGTTCATCTCCAGCCTAAACAATGACAAAAAGCTAAGGCAGTGGGAGCCAATAATTAGCAATGGTAAAACGCTGACTGGCCCTTCGGACATTGCCAATGCGCTCTGCAGGCATTACGCTGCCGTCAGCAAATTAAAAGTCAACGCAAACGAAAGGAAACAAATTTCAGTTCAGAATGCCACAGAAGTCACCTGCCCTACAGAAAAGGAGCATCAAACCTTCTACCGCAAATTCTCCCTCAGCAAGCTCAAAGTTGCCATAGATTCACTCGGTAAAGGAAAGTCTGCAGGCCCGGACAGCATCTTCCCGGAGTTCACTCGCCACCTCAGCCTGAAAGCTCAAATCACGTTCCTAAAACTCATTAATCTTACCTGGAAAGACCGAGTCCCCCATCAATGGAAGAAAGCTGAAGTCATCTCTTTGCTGAAAAAAGACAAACCTTCAAACCAACTAAGCAGCTACAGGCCCATATCCCTCACTAGCGTATTATCTAAAGTAGCTGAAAAAATGATTGAGCTAAGACTTAGAGAGTTTTTTGAGTCCAACGGTGTCATAAGCGACTGCCAAGCTGGTTTCCGCAAGCACAGGTCAACCATAGACCAAATTGTAAAAATAACTCAGGCAGTGAAAGATGGTTTTCACAGAAAACAATCTACTCTCGCAGTGCTAGTCGACTTCAAAGCTGCCTACGATAAAATTTGGCGTCCGAAACTCATCAACAAGCTAAAGAAACATGGAGTGTGCGGAAACATGTTACAATGGATCCGCAGTTTTCTGTCGCAACGATTCATCCGCTGCAAATATTATAATGCAACCTCCTCGTACAAACAGCTTAGACACGGGCTACCACAGGGTGCAATCACAAGCTGCACCCTGTTCAACGCAATGATCGACGACCTCAAAGAAGCACTCCAGAAAATTGTGGGAGTCAACTGTCTTTTTTTCGCTGATGACGTCATCATTTGGGCCACAAGTAGCAATACCAAAGCTCTCGAAGAAGCCCTCAATAAGGCGCTTAGAGTCCTGGAGCAATGGGCAAACACAAATAAGATGGAAGTGAGCGCAGAGAAGACTGTGGCACAATTATTCACCTTGTCCACGAAAAAGCACCTCATCAGCCTAATATACAAGGGTAGCCCGCTCAAACAAACTCCACTCTCTAAATACCTTGGAATTTCCTTAGACGTTAAGCTGACTTACAACGATCACATCAAGGCCACAACCGAAAAAGCCCAGAAACGCAATAATCTAATTAAGAGATTGGCCGCCACGAAATGGGGAGCTACCCAGGACGTCCTGGCAACTGCTTACAAATCATATGTCAGACCAGTGATGGAATATGGCTGCGAAGTACTCTCTCTAGCCAGCAGCACAAGTTTATCTAAGTTAGATACTGTGCAAAACAATGCACTAAGGGCCATCACCGGTGGAGCAAAATCAACTCCTATCACAGCTATGCAGCTGCAAACCGGCATTGAACCTCTGGAAGCCAGAAGAGACAAATACACTCTTAAATTCTGGGAAAGGGCAAAAAGAACAGACGCTGCGTACTGGAGGATCTACCAAGCCCCAACACAACGCCTAAAAACCCAAACGTCGCCACTGACCCATGCAGACACTCTATTATCAAAAGTATCAAATCTCGACGGGCAACGCCGCCCCCCTACAACACTTCACTTCAGTGACATCAGCTCTACCAAAAGTCAGCATGAGCCTACAAAATACAAACCTCAGCAAAGCAGAGTGCAATCCGCTTGAACTAAAGATATGGGCACTACATACAATACACACAGCCTACCCATCGCATGAGTGGCTTCACATCTACACAGATGGCTCCTACTTAGAAACTAAAGGAGCTGGAGCTGGATGGCATTGTCGACTATTTGAAGGGTTCACTGCTGCGGGGCTACATTCTACCAACTATGACGGAGAAGTACGCGCCATCTATGAAGCTGCTACAACCCTAAGTACACTAACCCTACCAGCTCAAAAAGCCGCATTTTTCATTGACTCTCAGGCCGCAATTTTAGCTTTGGGCAGCGATAGCCCCACTGATTGCCTCCGCACCGTCCAGTGCCGCGAACAGCTTGCAGAACTAATCAGCTCTGGATGGACAATAACGTTACAGTGGGTCCCAAGCCACGTCGGAGTTCCGGGAAACGAGCGAGCTGACAACTTAGCCAAGCAAGGCGCCGAATCCACCCAACCTAACAACCCCACAACTCTCAGAGCAGCAAACAACAAAATCACGACCACCATAAACAGATTTACCACCAATTACCTGAAGGAGCAAAGCATGGGAAAGACCTGGGAATGTCTCGCCACCAATGGACCAATATCAGGACGACTGGAGAGATCCACTGCCGTTGCTCTCTTTAGAACAACGACTGGACACGACTACCTTCAGGCCCACCTGCACAGAATCGGCATGGCCCCAAATGACTGCTGTCCTCTTTGCCGGTCCTCCCGGATGGACGCTCTTCATCTTATGACATGCACCAGCCTCACGACCATGCCCGATGACATCGCAACACGCTACTGGGAGGCTCGTCGTCTAATGGCCGAACTGCCAAGGACGGATGGCGTTGGATAAAGTAAAGTAAGTGAACCAATGAAAATGCTCTTAACACTAACAAAACATTGTTTAGGCAAAGAAATCATTTTTAAAATCATAATACTAACATTAGGAATTAAAATTTGTTACCAACTTCATATTTCATGTCTGACAAATTTGTAGTTTGTCTTGTATTATGGGTTTAAAAAATTAACAAAACCCTTATTTGTTGATTTTAAAAAGTTTTTTGTTTGTCAAAACAATTTGTTAATAAGCGTTAAGAGCGTTTTCACTGGTTCAAAACATTTCCATACACAAATATCTTTCGCTCAGTTAGGGAGTTTTAAAAACTTTAAACACCTGTAACTTTTAAATGGTTAGTCGTATAAAAAAAACACCAAGAACAAACAAGTCTTAAACCAACTAGTACCACCACTAGTGACAAATTTAAACCGTTTTTAAGCTTTGCTAATTAGCCTGGTAGTAAAATATAAAATAATCATAAAATACAGGGTGTTCCATAAGAAATTCAATTGTTTACCGCAATATTTTAAAATGGCGGCCACTTATAAATATTCCAACTAGATATTTTTAATTTCTCAATAAACAAGGAAAGGTTCCCCATTTAAAGTTGCTTGTAGATTTACAGTTTACAAGATACGAATGGTGGCCCATTTAAAAAGGGCACCCTGCATAGTTTTCTACAACGGTAAATTTAGCCTTTTAATGGTAGTCAGCCTTAAGATGTCTGGAAAAAGAAACTCCTAGTTGATGTCATGAGGTAGTGCAGAAATTGGTGATGATGCGGATTGCTCATTTCTTGAGAATATCGAAACCAGTGCATGGATCGATCAGTCGTTTTATAGGTACATTCATTAGTAAACTGTGATTGATTAAGAACTCTGTTAACATCAGTTATGACGAAAGTCCAGGTGTAATATCGACTACTTCCTAGAACTAGTTTTCTACTCGTTACATAATTTAGCGTTCTATTGGAAGCATATAAACTGTAGTAGTCAGTCTGCCTAATTGATAATTATTAGCAAAAGAAACCGCTGCACCAGTATATGCAGGAAACAGATAAGACAAACAGGGTAATATATATTTTAAAAACATGCCTTTAGGCCTTTAGGCTTTATAATATTGGGAAAAGCGAATGAACTTACCTGGTGTAAAACTGAAATCATGTCAGTCTAGAAAATAAGGAGGAGTAAGTCATGCAATCTGTAATGTTGGATATTTATGAGGTAGTTTAAGCTGGTGGAGTGTCTTATTAGCGAATTTATATAGGAAAGATGAGCAACTGCAGTGAGCCTTATGGTGAAACCTAAGGTCGGGAGTAATAAATGAGCACCGATCATAGTCGCCACAACACGTTTTGGGGTGTAATTAAAAATTGTATATAGTCCCTTTAACCCCCTTTATCATTTTTCTTACTGAAAATAAGTTAACAAAACTTTGAGCAAAAATATTTTGACATATGATTTTGAGAGTTTAGGGTAAGGGGTTAACAATTTGAAATATAAAAGTAAGTCATGTAATACACCATTGAAAAGCTTATTAATTAAAAGAATAACACAATGGTCCAAACTAGAGCTTAATATCTTACTTCGTTAAAAAGTAATGGGCAATCAAAGTTCTGGAAAAACACATACAACATACTTATTCCTAATATTAACAAATTAATAACTTGCTTTGATGTTATAATAACAATATCACCTTTTCAGAAAATCATAAAGGTTGAGATATGTAAAAAATGTGTCCTGTTCTGCAACACAAGATATACACAAAGTTTTGTTAACTTCTTTGCAATAACAAAAATAATAAATTAGATTAAAGGGACTTTAAGAACATTCTGTATATGTATATATGTGGTCGCACTAAAACAGCCGCATTTTAAGTCAGATTTAGTCCAAATTTAGTGTACACGTTAGTTGTCTAAGTCGCTCGGACCAGTTCGTTAGCAAAAATATTTTAATAACTGGAAGCACGTTTTTTAACAGGAAGTAACAGTGTTTTTTTTTTAGATTTTTCGTACTAATATGAAACATTTTTGGGGTTTAACCTAAACAAATAAATGTAGAATATTATTCTGTAAATTTTTTTTACTAAACCTTGTAGCTCGCATTGTTCCTCCAAAATCGATCAAAACGTAAATTACCATAAAATTTACCCGGTTCAAATCCACGTATCTTCCGATCCGAAGTTGGCGGCCAAGTAAGTACGCTACGAGCGAAGCGAAGAAGTACATAACTCGAGGCCGAGATATCGAGTTGCAAACTCTGCGAATGTAACGAAGTAGTGCGAATTGTTAGTAGTGCAAACAAATTCTACTAATACTGTATATTTCGTGCACACAGGCAGCTATTCAACGCCTTCGTGAGTAGATCAATTTCCCAAATAGTTGATTGAAACCCTAAAATATTTAGCCTAAACTTAATTTTGGAATTTTGCTCAACTCAGTTCAGCGGAACAGCTGTGTGGCCTAATTATTATTATAAGAAATATTTACTTTACTGGTGCGACTTTTTTGCAGTAAAACTTTAAATATTATATATCAGTTTTTACGAATTATAACACTAACAGGAATTCTATTACTTATCCTTTAATTATTCGTTTCAACGATACAGTTGCATATTCAATGATCCTTCTTACTCGTCAAGCTCAAAGTTGATTGATGTATGTGTTAATGTGGTGATACAGTACACCAGCTGTTAAAATTCCCTTCTCCATATGCCCGGTCTGTAAACTCAATACGTACAATTTTTAATGTGGTTTACAATTCACTTGATAACGCCTTGGGATGTTTCACTAATTAGTTGGCACATTGTTAATAAGCTTCTTTAATAAATTGAAAGCAGTTATTGCCGCAGTAGATCCTAACATTAAATTAATAAGACAATTATAAAACCAAGAGTCTGTGACAAATTGAAACCGTTTCTTAAGCTTTGCTAATTAGCCTGGTGCTTGTTCAGCCTAATGAAAGCAATTATAGATGTTTCTGTGAGATAGTAGCGCTATCTGTCTGTGATACTGTAAACTATGGTTTTGGTCGAGTCTGAGTATAGAATTTCGCCGCCATTTGTAGACAATAAGGCATTGTATAACCCAACATTATATCAAACATATTGGCAACTATAAAAACTATAATTTTAATTAAGTTTAATTTAAAATGTATGGGACCAATCCTTACAAAGGTATCAATACGTGTGTGAGTATGTAAGGAACTAAAATAATAATATATTAAGACATTTTTTTAGAAACGTAAAGAAAATGGCGATAGAACTTCCAAGGAAGCAAATGAATGGGCCTGAGTAGGGAGGAAAATAATGAAAGTGTTGGTTTTACGTTATAAAGTGTATTTATTTTGTATAGGAACTAAACTATCTCATAAGATTTGGTTTACAAAAACAGTCAAGGTTAATTACGAATAGGCTTGGAAATGACCTTTAAGGAGAAAGTGTTTAGGGTATATAATTGGTTTTATTAAAGGACCCTTACTCAAACCCCTTACTTAACGACGGGTGTTAAACATGATGTTACTATTGCAGGTTTGAATTATTCATCCAGTTTGTCCTTGTACCACATATATTGCAAAACCATTATTGTATAATCTTCATTTCTGTGCTTTGATTTTTATAATATACTACTGTTAAAAATATAATAAATAGCTTGATTTGTTGTAAGCGTTTCTTTGATTAATTTAATCTTATAACTAACGTCCCCAATTAATATTTACAAAACTTTTAAATATCTTATAAGTTAGTCTCACTATCGTATACAAGTTTCCTCCTCTTTTTAGACATACAATAATTATTATAATACATGTA
This sequence comes from Philaenus spumarius, assembly GCA_018207615.1. NCBI lineage: Eukaryota > Metazoa > Arthropoda > Insecta > Hemiptera > Aphrophoridae > Philaenus > Philaenus spumarius. The sequence continues at coordinate 31,588 of JAGFPH010004153.1, forward strand.
AAAATAAACACTGCAAAATGTTTGCTAAATATAAGCGCTACACCTAACATTTGAAATGTATTTTTAATTTAAAATAAATGTGTATTGTTTTAATTAAATCATAGTCTGAGTGTCTAATTATGTGCATATGTGTATAAATGGGTACTATTTAAGATTAAAGATAACTTCTGCTCACGTATAAGCAGAGTGTTTTAGTGCATTTCTGTGTGCGTTTAATTTTAAGAGTTGTTATGTTAACACTGATTTATAAGTTTATTTTAATTTCACAAAGCAGAGATTTGATTTAGTTTTGTTTTCAAGTAATTATTTTGTTGACAAATCAAATTGTTTGTTGTTTGCATGTTTCTGAAGAAAATAAATAAATAGGCCTACATTTAGAACAGTCTACTTACCCAAACTTCGAAATGAGTAATGCAAACCTGTCAAAGATTTCATAAAAACTAACTTAGGGATGGAAATAAATTTTAAAACTATCAAAATAGGGGTTTTCAAGAAATTTAACTAATTTTTTTATTTTTTACTTTCGGAGGATATTCCATCGGGTCCCACGTACCCAAATCTTCTATTACGAGAGTCGAGATTTTGATTTTTTGGGGAAAAGTTGTTTACATTTACTATGAAATTAAAAAAAAGGAATGCACGACAATTTTTTGTAAACTTTAATCTGTCGAAATGAACAGATTAAAAAACCCACAGAACTAACCGGGTTGAGAAAGTTTGGAATTTGATGTTTATTTTTACTGGGGAAAAACGAGTTCTGGTCAAAACGCTAAATACATAATGTCTTGGTAATCGTCTACAATCCTCGAGATCAACCTAAACTAAAGCATTATGAAATCATGATAGTTACAAACAATTTTACTATAATCAGTTGTGCAGAAATGTACCAACAAAATACAAAAAAAAATAATATGGGTACTTCTATTCAAAATAGTACCTAAAATAATTTAAATAGCCAATCTCCATAAACATTTATATATTTTTTTAAAGAATTTATTTATGAATACGTTTGATTTAGGTTTTAGGATTTATACTAATAACGATTTTGATTAGCCTATACAGGTTGGTAAAAATTATACATAAAATTTTTTAGTTGGCGTAACACATCAAATACTATATACTCTCTCGAGGTTATATCCATTAGAAATGTATTTTTAATTTAAAATAAAAGTACCGTATACAGGTGTGCTAAAGCTTAGGATGTTCCATTTACACAATATTCCGAAAAATATAAAATTTATTTTTACCACTTTTTTCATAGTAGCAATGTCAATTCCCCAACTAAAGATACTTAAAAAAAAAACTAATATTTTTTTGTAAAAAGAGAATATTTTGTATTTTCTACGCTACTAAGTTATGAAGATTCAAACTACACAGGTTTGTTTTATCATTATTCGGTGATTATCATTTTATGTGACAACGTGACAACTTTTTAGAAAGCTGTTTACAATTGCGATCTGATGATTGCAAACGAATCAATAGTTACCTGCATTTAGGAGTAACGCAAGGGAAACATTGCTAAGCTTACATTTTAAAATGATATCTCTTCAGAACATTCTGTATATGGAAACTGAGTGTAGGCTATATCAAGAACCTTTCATCGGTGTGTCGATGGACTTTCTACGTCAACTAGAAGCTGATGTATTTGCATGCATGCGGGACTTTTGTCATTCTCCGTATAAAGTCAATGATTACCGATAATATTACCTAGTGCTGTTTGTTGCGTTCAAACTTTAAACAATAAGAAACTGTAAAAACACAGAACATGTCTAAAAGTAAAAGCGGGAATAAAATCGAACAACAAAAACTGACAGGAACACAAAACTACAGATATAATTTATAAAACATTTGAACAATATGTAATTTTTTCAACATAATATTTATTTTGGAGGTAGTGAAAGATTAGTTTTTCAACTAAATCCAAAGGAAGTTATCTAATAACAAAATGAACAACTCCACGATACTTCCTATCCCAAACCACCCTGACGCTATAAACTATTCAAGATTGTCACAAAACTAGCTTCTTAACGACTTTCTAACCCAAGCACGCTTCTTGATACTTTTAATATGTCTCAGTAACGAGTTTGAAAGCCTTCAATATAAAAATACTCTAGTCTAGAAGTAGCTTAACGGTGAGTAGTTTAAAAATTCAATTTTAAATGTTCAATATTTAATTTATTTCTCGATACACATAATATAGGCAGTAATTGAAAATAACGTATCAATAAGACTTAAATAAGGGACCATAAATTTTCATTAAATGTTCTAAAACTAAATATGATTACAACATAAATATGAAATTGAATCTTTCTTGGAAAGAAGATTTATGTTTTGGAAATGTTTACTTATAACACAACCTTTAAACAGCTTAAACTTTAAAACAGTCCCAAAACAAACTCTAGGTCAATGCTTTTCAGGGAAAAGTTTTCAGCACGTTTTTTATATAAACAAAATTTACGTTATCAAGAACGTTTCACGTGTTAACAAGTCAGTGTTTTATATTTTCCCTACTTAATAAAGCTCCTATTAAACTTAGAGTTTAGTTCAAGCTAAGAAAAATAAATCGCTATGCCGCACTCTTCACTGTGAAGGCAGTCATCGGTGGTTCCTGAATAACAGGGTTTCACAGAAATAAAACACCACTCAATGATTTAACTATAAACTGTACAATACAGTGGCAATCCAGTGGAACGCAACCTGTTAAGGTTACAAGTGCAGACGTGCGACGAGCTACTGTACCATAAAACTGAATTTTGCAATTGCACCTCCGACGTTCACAACAACTCGCCCAAATAAAGTCATGTATGTAAAGTCAAATTTATCTCTCACAAGCTCAATATGCAGAGCATCACTTCACTTCTTTGAAGAAACTCTCAAGAAACGAAAATGTATTTTCTCATTTTTTTACACAAAATTAGGCCTACATTAAAGGGAATAAACACTATTATGAAGTAAATTATATGATTATTTAATACAGCGAGGATGTTGGGCTAATGTGCTCAAATGGACTATCGGATTATATTTTATTTTAATTGATGATTTCGGTTTAAATGTTTCTCAAAAATGTATGCTGATGAAACTTCTTTGCTTGTAAGTCACAAAAACATTTTTCAATTGGATAATGTAGCAACTAGTGTTTAAACGGAGTAAAGACTGGTGTGAGATAAATTGACTATTTTTTAAATGAAGGAAAAACTCAAAAACCGTTAGTTACTTTAAAAATATATATAAACATAGTAATAAGCCTGCTCTTGATATAATTGAAACTTAAATTTATTGGCATACAAATTTATAGTATGAGTCAGAGTATGGGTCAGAGTTTATAGATTATGTATCTTACCAGTTGTCAATGGCGATTTATTTATTAGTGAATCTTAAGAGGCAAGTATTTAAAAATGGATACTTTTCTTTATTTGAAAGTACTATTCCAAGATATGGACCTCTCATATGGGTAAATGGAATAGGCATTCACAGCGTATTTAATCTTCAGAAAAAAGCTATGAGAATATTCGGATGAATTAGAACCTGCAAGTCACTGTTTGTTGAAACTGGTATGTTGACTGTTATTAACTTGTATATTTTTGAAGTTGTAATGTCTTGCTCTTTCCTGCGCTACGTCAGTGTGGCCGCTGTGACTGTGAGTGAGTTGTGGAGGGGGAGCCGAGATAAGGAGCCCGATTGGCGTTGCGTCGCATTTACTGAGTTGTAGTCCTTTACCAACTACATTCTCTTATCATTTTGTTTCTTTGTTGCACCACACAGTATTTAGAGTCGAACTGTTCAGGGGTTTAACGTTGACCGACTAACTAGAATCCGGCAAACGAAGCTGCTTGGGTTGAGAGTAGAAGAAGAACACCGCCTACAATGTTTACTTGGTTAAGTTGACCAACTCGCTTGCCTACTCTCAACATGTAAATAATACTGTATATAGTTATTGTAAATAGATAATAATCTTTACTCATACTATTCATTACTTATAAATACAAAAAATCTTAAAAAAACTGAAAAAAAAAACATTAAAAAAACCAAAACCCTAAAAAAATATACAACAAAAATGGGGATATAGAAGGTACCTCCCCGAGAGACATTTTATGTCCGGTGTTCCTGGAAATAGTGAAAAAACTATATCAAAGCCCACTAAAGAATACCGTTGAGGGACGGGCTTGTGTACACCGAGACCTTGAACGCTCCAATCGCCGTAGTGCGACGTTGTCACGTTCTTCCCACTCTTCTAACTGACTGCGGCTGACTCAACGCATTTATAATTCTTTAAACTGGGCGATCAAGCCTCGAGCCGTAAATACCAGGAGTGTTCGAGGCTAGTAGATAAGGCAACGCTGAGCGCCCATCCTATTGGCCTCGCAACGGTATTCTTTAGTGGGCTTTGATATAATAAATTTCAAAATATTTTTTCACTGGCTAAACCTTAAAATCACAAAAAAACTGCAAAAAAACATTTAAAAAAACAAAAACCCCAAAAACATATAAAACAAAAATGGGGATATAGAAAGTACCTCCCCGAGAGACATTTTATGTCCGGTGTTCCTGGAAACAGTGAAAAAACGAAATATCAAAATAATTTTTCACTGGTTAAACCTTCTACTTACTTCCTTATACTGGTACACTATTTTTAACCTAAGCTCAAAACCACATTTGTTATTTCAACGAGCGAGGTCTACTGTTCACAGAACTACTAGTATTCACTTTTAGACTCGCGTATTTTAAATTCTTCAGTATTCAGCTAATTTAAATTATAACAACTCTAAAGACAAACAATAAATATATAATACAAAAACCAGTTTACGATATTATTTATTACCACTAAGAAGCAAAGAAAATAATTACTGAGAAAAATATTTCGTGTAAGAAAAGTTGGTGTCTTTAAAACAGTTTTTCTAAGTTTGTTTTTGTATTAAATGAAATGAAGGAAGTAATTTACGTTTCCAGGAAAAGGGTGCTTGAGTGAGGCGTTTTCTAAGAATATTAACTTCCTTTAAGAGTGGTTAGAGGCAGATAATCTTCTAAAACGCCTCGGAAGTAAACCCCTTATAACTTACCCAAAGTGTTTCAAGAGTAATGGATTGCCTTCTTTATATTTTCAGTTTCCAACAAAATATTACTACACCGTAGGTTTTAACGAAGTGTCTTCCTTCAAGAGATAATTTGGTTAAAAATTACTTAAGGTTTTTAGAATATTGCAACATTATATAAGTGATATTGTACGCTCAAGGGAATTGTAAAACTATAGTTTTTTATAAAGATTGTTTTCGTTATTAGGTAAAGGGCCGAATGGTCTGTCTTTAAGGGTCTGCTGTAGTGGCGGCCATCTTGGATTTTTATCCCATAAGGGCAATGTTAAATTTAAAACCATTTATTTCGTTTATTTTTTATCATAAAACTGTTTGCAAGTTCTCATTTTAACCACAGTAACAATACGCATCCGTTTCGGGTTTTACATTTTATTAAATTTCTTTCATTTGTCACGTAATTGACATTTCTTAAGTACCAAGTTTGAACTTTTTTTACACAATAAAACAATTATAATTAGAAGTGAATTCGCAAGCCGGATCCGCAATTTTATAAAGAATATTCAGTTTTTGTTTTCAGCACACAATTACAAAGATGGATTTATGAAATGGTTTGAAATGAGGCAATGTCAAAGCGCTCAGCTGCAAGAAATTGCACTGTTTAGATACGTCTATAGAGTGAAGCGCTGGCGTCGCCGTTTGCTTTCTCGTTTACTGGAGCAGACCCTTAAGTACAATTTACCAAAAATAATAAACAAAAAACATCTTAAATTGTGACCCACAATTGATTTGTTATCTTAATAAAATGTATTTTTTAATAAGGCTGAAATCTCTAAGTACTATTAATTGATTAACCTACCTAACTATTAACAGATTTTAATTGATATTATACTACGAACTCTTCTGTATAGTAAATTACCATTATAGTGCATTTTCTAAAAACCTATTTAGATAAAAACTCCTAAAATAAAAAGTCATAGTTTAAAACATTTTATAGTTTTAAAAGATCAACTATTAACTTTTTAATATGTAGTAGGCCTACTTTTAAATGACCCATTTAATTAAATTGAACATTAAAATTCAACAAATTTATATAATAATTTTTGTACGATTTAGGTATTTGTTATCTATATTATTATGGGCCAATACATTTTCTTAAATTTTGGCTTAGACGGAACTAATGGATGTCTATTTCATTGTTTTCGTCCAAACTTCAATAATTAAAGTAAGCGGAATAATAATCATAAATATAAAATAACGATTGTAAGTCGCGCCTACTAAACCCACAATATAAAGTAGTAATACTAATAATTAGTTTATTTCCAATATCTTGCAATTTATAAACAAAATAAAAGTATTTCTCGCCAAACTCAGTTAGTCTATATGGACAAATTCCGGTCTTTTAAGTTGTTATTTACACATATTTTGTTAATATAATTACTAAAACGATACATAAACAATTAAAATCACAAAATATAGAATGTCACGTTCAACAAAAACATGCTTCAAGCTAAATCAATAGTTATATTAATCAAAAAAGTTTTCTGGTTTTGTATGTTCTAGAATGATAATTGAATTATCTATTCCAGTTTGTTCCAATCCTGTGTAATCGTTTATACTTACTTATTTTATTGTTTTTGAAACTAATCATATAACTCTTTTAAAATTAGACATATACAAACAAAATGAGGTATACTGAATTTTTAACCTATTTACACAGTAAACACAAATGAGACTTCAGGTTTTTCAACCCAAACAATACAAAGCCCGTCCTCTTAATTTGAAGATTGTGAAACGAAATACATAATATTACTGACAGTTACATATATTCTCTCTTCAATCATTCAGATTTTTCATTATTCTATACATGTAAATGATAAACACGTTTCAACAACAACAACAAACAAGCTTTTCGTAATAGATTATTGTTTCAATCAGCCTCGACAGAAATTGCTTTTTACTCCTGTAACCTTTCTGTAGAAATTGATTCAACATTTGTTTTTAAGTATTGAAGAGAATCAGCATTGTGTTTTCACACAATATGCTTAAACCATATGTTTTTCATGATAATTTAATTTGCATACGATTTAGACAACCTACATTCATTTAATTTCAACCACGATAAGAATTTTCATAAATTAAGCACAAGAAATGCCTTCTATATTATTTAAATACAATTTTATAGTCAGATTTTTCTATTGACATGATTTGCATTTTCTTCAACATCTTCACTTTATACCAGTTATGATCCATTGAGGATTCAAATGTATCAGAAGTGAACAATTAGAGGATAATTTTCTTTTAGTCCTTATGAGTCCCATAAAAGGAAATATTTAGTTTCTCGTCTAAGCGCCATTTTGTCCTTGTTATAGAAAAAAATAAGGCATCAAGTATAGTTTAATGTAGTAAAACGAAATTTGGTACAGTTTAAAGTTCTTATTGCCAAAACAAAAACAAAACTGATCGTATTTTTAAAGTTAAATAACTCAAGAATGGCTAAATTTACAAATTAAAAAATGAAATAAATACCGAAATTAATTTTAATTTCAAAGTGAAATTTTTTTCAAACATATGGATCGAATAATACAAAGTTATGATAAAAAAGTTATAACTTTGTAAAAACGTTACCGATTAAAGTTATAATTATAATTTATGTAACATGATTATTACGTTTTTACGGGCACTATCTTTACACGCATAAACCAATCAGATTATTATTTTTAATAAGAACTTTGTGCTTTTAACAATTAACTTATAACAAATTTTGTTATTATTATATTATAACAAACTGTTCTTGATATATTAATTTGTAGATACAAAATGGCGACCAGTCGGAAAACAGAATGTATAAGAATTTTTAGATAGAAAATTTTGGAAAGTTGAATACAAGTTGAATGAATATTTCTAACATCAGAGTAAAGAAGTTTCAAACTTTTATTGCACTATTTTTGGAAAGGAGGGAATGGTTTTTAGCAAAACTTTCAAGAACATCATTTAATTTAATTTGATATTCTTTAATTGAATTGAATTGAATATTCTTTAATTGAAACAATTTAATTTAATTAAATATCCTTTAATTACTTAAATAACCTTGAGTTCATCAAATATCCTTTAATGAAGTATTTCGAACTGTAACGCTGACAGTATCATAAAATAATTTTTGGATTCAAATCTATTGGAAAGTAGGCGGATTACCAAGATTTAGAATTATATCAAATTTTAGCTTCATGGCTAAACATCCGTTGTTGAGAAATTTTAATCTGACAGATAGACACATTGGTTATAATACATTTTATTTAAGACACGTAAAACTAAAAATATGCTTTTTATATTATAAATATTATATTAAATTCTTCAAACAATATTCAAAATCAATATAAGTACTGACTAATAGCTGAAAACAAAAAAATTCACTTTAATAATTCATTTTTAAGTAATGAAATCGTAAGTTTCTAAAAATTCGATAAAAACTGTGTTCTAGTTTTATCCGATAGCTTTGTAAATTATCAATATTTATAAAAGAATTACTACATAACAAAATAACAGCAAAGAACTTCACCAAGGCAACCTGCAAGTACAATACATTTATTAACTTGAGTCTGAGCTTGGGAGAAGAAAACTGTTTGATGCTGTACATGCGATTGCAAGTATGAATGTATATAAGTATATAATAGTTTTTTAAATTATTTCTGCAATGTGTAAAATGTTAATTTTTAGTTGTTCGTTGTTGGGGAGAAGGATATTCTTCTAATATAAAACTTAAAATTGTTGGATGACTGTTGGATAACTGACGGTAGACAGAACTTTCTTTTCAATTATTTATAAAACTATACATTTTACCGTTACATTCTGCGATGCTCCGGTTATCTACAGGGAGTTAAGACATTTTTTAAATAATGAGAGGTCATAATTTAAGTAATGGGAATATTTATTTGTGTAGGCAAGGAATAGAAATAGGGTGGAGGAATAGAAACCTTCAGGAGATTTTTCTTTGCGATACAAACCTATTCAACTATTTTCCAAAGTGATTACCATCTCCATCATACGATATTGAAGTATGTTTCTACCAATAAAGAACGCACATTTGTTTTTTCTTTTGATTGCAGATAGATTTTGTTTATATTACATTCAGTATGAGTGTGGTATTCTTAAGTTGTTTATGTCGTGTATGGATGTGTTGGTTGTGTTTATATTATGATAAACATATAGTATATTTTGATCATTTTAAGAGGGTTAGTATTATAAATTATACTTGCAGTGTTAGGTTTAGTTTATTTATAATTATTATTTTCTAAAAATGAATTAATTTAGGTGTACTTAAGTTTTGTTTTAATTGCATTTAAAAGCAAGTTTAAAATTTTAAAATGTATTGTTTCTTACTGTATTAAAATTTTTTTTTTTTAATTTCTTCACAACAGCTACCAAGATAATAATGACCCCTATTAATATTCCAACACAATTAATGTTTATTTATTACTTGATATGGATACATATTTATTATTATTGTTGTTTGTGAATTTGCTGAAATGTGGAAAATAAATAAATATCTGCCACATTCAACGTTGCAAAGCTATGCATATATTATAGGAATTCGACAGTAGTTCACTGGTAAATACTCAAATGTTTGAACTAACTGTATCAGCAGGTATCAATGTGCCACATCAGCTGTCAATGACACAGCTAGGCAGCTTGACAGGCGTCAATGCGACGAAACAAGGAGAAGGCTGTCAAAATGTATTCAACAAAATTTCCGTCAACAAGGTATTCAAACAATGTCGATCGTTCATTACCAGGAAATTGAGACTGCAAAACTAGCTTCTATAACTTATAAAAACTACATTTTATTCGCAATCACTTGAAATAGTCAAATCAATTCTGACAGTCTGTCAATGAGGTTCAAACTAAAATATATGACTAAAAAATGTGAATGTTTCCCTAACGTTTCCAGTTCTTGAAAATTTATTGAAAACAAACTAGTCGCTAACATTTTTTATTCTTTGACTTCTCCGTTCATTTGTAAATTCTTGCAAATACAAATTTCAAAAATTCAAAATAAAAACTGACTAGATAAAAAATAACATTAAACCGTTTTATTGCCATATTACATTAATTATTGTACAATAATTTTTAAAAAGGTTAAAGTCATAATGAGCACATGGATTAAACCAGGACACAAAGTTAAACAAACCTAAAATTAAATGAATGAAAAACTTTTTGTAATAATTTCACAACTCTTGAGTTGTGAAATTATTACAAAAAGTTTTTCATTCATTTATTTGTAGTGGAATTTCACCTAGAACCAACGGTCGTTAGTATAAATAGTTCAAACCTGAAAATCTAATAGAATTGAACGTACTACATTATGAATCGTATTATATTTATCAACTACCATACTGACTGAGCAACCACCAGCCCGTATTTAGTAGTAAAAAGAAATTTATATTATTTATTAATATCACTTTTTATAATTTGACTAACCATAGAGCGTGATTTTATACATTTATTCAACTAAAAATGTTTCTGTTTTTACAATTCGTAAAAGAAATGTGAGTGTTTATTTAAAACTAGGGGAAACACTTGCTTGCTCCGCTCGCCAACCCCGATGGAACCTTCTATACATATAATCGTGTTGTTTTCTTTACAATAAACGTGTAAGATTAATAATAACTCCAAAGCCAAGATGGTAAATAATGTTAAATGTTAAAATCAAATTATTTCTTATGTTTTATAACAGCAGTTATAATAAATGTTAAGAGAACCAGCAAGACTCAGGTCTACATTTTAATAAAAATCTAACCTAAAAGTTTGAAGTACTGATAATTGCTTCAAAATTTTAAATCAGCTGTTAATGAAAATATTGGACCAAACAGCTGTTTTCTCTGTTATTTTATTCAATTGGTTGCTATGTAATGAATGTAAATACATTCAAGAAATTATGCCTGATTATTCATTAGTCTAGGCGTCTAGACCTAACCTAGACGGGAATTTTAGTTTAAAATTTTTTCCAACTAAAATTAAAAATCGGTTCAGTAGTTCAAGAGATTATCCCCTACATTCAATCAAACAAACAAATTTTACCTCTTTATAATATTAGTATTATAGACATAGATTGATTAGTTCTTTTATCTGTCAAACGTGTTTCAATACCAAAGTCGTCATCCTCAGCGACAACTAGCAAAAGGCGATTCCTAGAAGACTGTGACTGAATGAAGCTTGTCATTGAAACGATGCTTTTTTTACTTTTAAATTAAATTTGAGATCGGTTTTTTCTAAGTTTTTTCAAAAGAAAGACCGTTCTTTTTTTAAAGTTTAGAAATGTCTTTTATTTTAGTTCAAGTCTTTTTAGTTTATTAGTTATTGCAAATTGTATAATTTCAGTTGTTAAACACTGTAGTCACAAAAACAATAAACGGTACCAGGAACTGGCACATATTTTCTCACAAACATATTTAAATTACTAAACAGATTCACTGTGACTTCATATTTGTAGGAGAGGTGATATTAAAGTAGGAGATTAACTAATAAATATTATTATTATTATCTAGAGAGAAAACTATTCTATCGATTTCGAACAAATTTGCACCAAATACGTCAATTAGACCTGTATAGATGCACGAAAAAAGGTTTTGAAAAGTTTTGACCAAAAAACCTTTTTTATGGCCAAAAAACCCTAAACATCAGTTGTTATTATTATTATTAGCTAAACGAGAATTTTTAGAAACATGCTGTTTTTGGCATATGGTAGTGTACATTAAAAGCTACAAATAAGCCAAATTTTATCAAAATCGTTAGAGCCGTTTTTTTATAAAATAATAATAACCGATTTTTTGGGTTTATTTTTTCCAAATAAATTATGTCTGGTGCAAATTGTTTTTGAAATCGATTGAATAGTTTTCGCTCTAGCTTTGTATACATACAGACATACATCCAGACAGACATTTAGTAAAAACCACTTTTTTGGACTCAGGGGGTCCCAAAACGGATATTTCCACAAAAATATCAACGTCGATTTGTTTTGCGATCACTACACTTTCTCTATACTATAGTGAGAAAGTAAAAAGTAAACAAAATTTCTTACTTAAAAAAAATTAAAATTGTATTTACCTAATGTGTACTCTTTTTGTGATTAAAACACTATACTTTATCAACTAAGCTATTCCATTTAAAATTACCGAAATATGTTTATCTTGTTTGGGAAAGACATGTATGAATAGGAAAATATTTTGATTTTAAAATGTTAAATAAACTAAAACGTTTGAGATACACAGCAGTATACAGTTTACTGAATTGCACTGTAGCTCTTGAACTGTAGGCGTTTAGGACAAAACATTTTCTAGGATGTAAATGTGTTTAAATAAATCTGTTTAAACTAGTAATTCGATTTCCCAAGTTTCCAGCATGTTTCAATAATGATTCCCTAAGTTGATAAAGAAGGCTACAACAAAGTAATACTATGTATACTTCAAGATCCATTAAACAAGCGAATAATGAAATTTCTCAGACAAAAGAAATTGTCCACAGTAGATGTAACTTCACCCTAGAACGTACAAAGAGGCGGCGAGATCATAGAGGCAGTGGCGTCAAAATACTTGAAGCCGAGTTGCAAGAGGATATATCATACTTCTAAGAAGCTGTGGACATAATTAGACAGCGACTTATAAAAGTTCAAGAGTGAAAACTCTGAAATACTGTTTAATTAGGAAAGTTCAAATGATAAATTACACTTTAACAATGTAGTAGAATATTTAAAGTTAGGCGCAACCACGCGTAAACGGCGTGTAATAAGATTTATCAGTTATTCCGTTTTGATATATTTGTTTATTACGAGCTTACGAGCTTTTGGTTTAATGTAGTGGTGAATATATTATTATAAGTAGAACAAGGTTGTTCGTAGCTTGAAAATGTCTTTCACTCTGACACTTATCCTTCTTAGCAATACAAGATTAAGTTTGAATTATTCATGAAGAATTATCACGTATTCACAATAATATTTACACGTAGTTTACTTGACAACATTCATAACTCATTAGCAACACGTCGGCTTCGTAAGTGTTTCAGTTCAAGAAATCATTGAATATATTATATGAGAGTTTCTATTACCCAAACAAGAGATATTACTGCTCACGCAAAAGGGCATTTAAATCAATAATTTACTAAAATAATTTTAAATATATATTATTCTGTAAATATTAAAATATTAAAGGATCTATGGAAAAGTTCTTATTTAATTCTTGAACGCATTCAATAAACATGTCCATTATTTTACTTGAAGTGAAAAGCTTATCTCTCTTGTCAACTAAAGGAGACCCTTCCTACTTCGCTCATCAATACCCATTCTCGCTCATCGGAATAATTTCGGACATTACTGATCGTTGGTAGCATAGGAGGTCTACGGCTAAGTAGAGCTACTGTTGGGAGAGGCGCATTCATAATGGCCTAACACTATGAAGTTTCAGCGAACGATAGCTTTTCGGATTCTTCAGCCTGCTTGCCTCCAACAACTACCTTATTTTTCAGCTAAGTACCAGATTGTAGCATGCAGACATGAGGGAGTCCTCTAGATGCTTCTACTGTTCTCACCACTGGGGGAGAGGAAGGTTTTAGTGGATAGTGTTCTTACTTGCATGCAAGTGAAATGTGAGTTCCACAGTACCTCTCAGGAGGGAGGTCTGCGTAAATACACTTCATTAAACCGAGATTAAACGTAGGCTTATTAAGATTTTACTTATTAAAAAAACAGTTTTATTTTTTGAAGGACGTGTTACATTTTCGGGACTGCGAAATATTCTAGGTTTTGCTAAGGTTGAAAAGATTGTTTGAAAGTGTACATATTAGAAAGTGTACAATTAGAAATTATTGCTATAAGGTAGTTTCTTATTTGAAGGTGCTTGAAGAGACAGAAAACTTTATGGTGGGTGCCTTATAGTCTGTATACTTCGGTGTCCGGACAGTTCCCCACTGCCCTTAGACGTAGCTACCTGTTTAATGACTCAGAAATAATCTCGACTGACATTTCCACACACATCTCTCCCCCTCCCCCAAGGCTAGGTTAGGTTAGGTGATGAAAATCAGACTCTGCATTTATTTTATTTTCATGGAAATTACATTACATCACAATGATACTTTCGAGACCGTGTTAGTAATGAAGTACATAGACCGAGCGTTTTTCTTCACTCCAAAGGAATATTATGTTAAGGTGCATTATCACTGGTGCGGCTGTAACGATGATAGCTGAAGCCTATAGCCTTAAGGGGGGGGGTGTGGAACTGTCAGTCTAGATTATTTCTGAGTCAGTAAACAGGTAGCCGCGTCCAAGGGCTGTGGGGAAGTGTCAGTGTGGTTAACTGTCATGAAATCGTATACTTCAGGTTGGCCGATGGACCCGGGAGACCACCCTTCAAAATCCCTCGCCGCCTGAAATGAGTCAACTACTTACTGGCTGCATTCCTACGAGGACAAACTTTTTGAGCAAACCATAATTTGACATTTTTAAACATACATTTGGAATCTACAAAAAAAAAACATAAAAATGATACCAAACTCGACGTTGCTAGAGTTTAAAATTAGTGTTAATCACCAAAACAATTTAGATGTTTGTATCTCACTCAATTTTGCCATTTCCATATTAAATGTTGTGGTACGAAAATCTAGTTTAGTATAATTTTTAATAACATTTTTAGCAGATTACAAAAAATACGTATTTAAAAATATAAAATTATGGTTTGCTAAAAACGTTTATCTTCACAGGAATACAGCCAGTAGTGACTCATTCCCTAGACAGCTGCAGCCCTGACGGAGGCCCTTGCAAATTGGCAAGACCTTAGTCTCGGTTAAAAGACAGCATCTGTAATGGCTGCTTGTCTGAAATTGAAAAAGTAACTTTATTGAACATTTATTGACTAAATTTGGAATAAATTTTGTGTGAGAACGAGAAGGTGAATCTATGGAATACGCTGGGATTGGCTACGAAAGTATATGGTGTTTAGAATTGAGCTTGGGGTTTTGGATACTTATGGCGGTTTGTAAACCAGACATAACGGACGTTTTCTTCTGACCTGCGGAGGTGCAGGGTCAGTGATGATTTGTTAGATGTGTGTGTATCGAGACCATTCGGCTCTGTGTTTGACTCTATTTGTTAGTTTTAGGATGAAGTCCTCGAGTGTGGGGATTTTGTGCCCTTGAGAGATGGTGACGTTCGATACGTACCATGGGGAGTTGGTGATTCAACGGAGAGTTTTGTTCTGGAAGGAGTCCAACTTCTTCCAAGAAACAGATAGTAGAGAGTACCAAGCTGGAGCTGCGTACGTACGTACCGGTCTGATGTATGTTTTGTACATGGGCAATCTGATACGAAGTGGTAGAGGCGTGTATGACTGGAAGGAGTCTGCCACGAACAGATTTAGCCCTTGACAGAGTTTGCTTGACTTGATGGGACAGGTTTAATTTAGAGTCAAGAGTGATTCCAAGGTATCTGACTTTGCGGGTCCATGCTATGGGTGATTTGTTAAGAGTCAATTGGACTTTAGGAAATCTACGTGTGAAGAAAATTGGATGGCTTGCGATTTGGCCGTGTTCACTGCAGTTCTCCACTGCAATTCTCCACATCCTGAGCCACGGCTGTTGTTGAACGACCGACGACCCATATTCCAGGTTCAGAGTCCTGTAGTAGAACATAGCATCATCAGCAAAGAGTCGCAGTGATACTTTGGGGATGACTGGAATATCGTTAGTGTACAGAAGGTACAGCAACAGACCAATAACTGAGCCTTGGGGAACTCCTGCCTCGATGGGTCTATGAGTGTAAAAGTGCACCTTCGACAGCAACCTGGAACCATCACTGCTATCGAGGTACGAGCTTATGAGATGTACATAGCATGGAGGAACTGGGCTGCGGGCTAGTTTGTAAAGCAGGCCTTCGTGCCATACTTTATCAAAAGCTTTTGATATGTCCAGGAACGTTGCAATAGATTGGTTTATAGTGTTGAAGCCATCAGAAAGGTCATTGAGAATTTTTACAAGTTGGAGTGTTGTGGAATGTTCACTTCGAAAGCCAAATTGCTCGGGACGAATGACGTCTTTGAGATGCTGAGTGAGCAGGGAGTAGACTAATCACTCAAAGACTTTAGAAATCGTTGGTAGTAAAGAAATGGGCCTGTGATTTTCAGGAAAAAGAGCCGATTTTCCGGGTTTGGGGATCGTGATTATTTTGGCTCCTTTCTATGATGAAGGGTTGTGACCTGTTCGCATGATTCCATTGAAGATATTAGTTATGAGTTCTACCGTAGTAGATGAGATGTTGCGAAGCGCGGTGTTGCTCACGTTGTCTATGCCAGGTGCTTTACGTGTAGGGAGTTTGCTAAAGAGATGGGCCTGTGGTTTTCCGGGTTTGTGAATCGTGATTATTTTGGCTCCTTTCCATGATGAAGGGAAGTGACCTGTTCGATTGATTCCATTGAAGATGTTTGTTATGATTGCTACCGTAGTAGCGGCGAGGGATTCTAAGGGTAGCCTCAGGTAGTCCGGTTCCATCGGCCAACCTGAAGAATACAGACTTTAGTCTGTTTTACCGAATCCTAGAGTCCAAATAGCTTTCCCCACCACCAAGTAGTAAGCACACTCAAGGTCAAACGAAGTCACATAACAAGCGTCATATACCATTTTAATTTTTCTGAGAATAAATCAGTTCAGTGATGGTCATTTTTAACAAAAAAACGTTTCAACAGTTTACCTTTAGGGCCGGGACAAAGTAAGCTAAACTTTTTTTAATGTTTACTATTTAATTTAAATTTGTTTAATGAAATTTTTTAGAGATCTTTAAATTTCGTAGGCCTAACAATTTACCTATATTTTTATTTGAAATGTTACCCATACATAAAAATTACAATTTTAGGCCTTATAAACGTTTTATTAATTTGGTTTTCTCTACCCACTCACTAAACATTTACAGGGGTGTCTCCAGACTTTTCAGAACCTTTGTATAATTTATGTAACATTAAATTAAATTCACACCACTTAGTTTCAGTTTTAAAATGTTTGGTATTTTTCAAAGTCTATCTCTTAATGACTTTATCAAAAAATAATGTAAAAAGATATACTTACAACGTCGAAACAGTGAAACTGTCAAAATTTTTAACAATAAGCCCTACCTGGAACAGAAAATGTTATATACATTAGAAAATCAATTCAAACAACTGAAATATATTAACATTTTGCTAAATATATTAACATACTACGTAATGCCAAAAAATGGTTAAACAAATTGTTTGCTGAGATATTAGCAATTGGGCACTTGATTATCCCTTCCATATTGTATCTTTTTAGGTAATAGTATTTACGTAATTCAAATATTGACAGTGTTTGAATATAATATCGATGTCACGTTTGAAGAGTCCAAAGTAAGTTTGTCTGCAACTACAAACCCCAACTTGTTTGCAGCTGCATAATGTAACGACTAATCTTAGCAACACGTTCTGTAGTTATGCATAATGTATTGCCTCCAATGTAAACGTAGCTAATTTTATTTAAAAGCATATCTTTGTTTAAAGATCAAAGACACGCTATAGCAGTCATGTATGTGTGCTACTACCATATAAGTTTAGGACTTTTATTGTAACTAGGGAAATCAATATTTTGGTCCAACAGCTATAAATAAATTAAGTCTAAACACCTTAAAACTTATACAAAACAAAATTAAATAAAACTTATTTATTTTTAGATTGAGTCTAGGAGCACAGAGCTCTATTATCATAAATATATAGCTATTACTGATGATACTTTGGTGTACTATTATTGTTGATTCTCATAATATGTTAATCTCTATCAACTTGTAACTTTTTTAGTTATGTTCCATAGATAGGCCTATGTAAAACTATTACTCTAAGTTTCAACTTTTTAAACAAAAGCTAATGGCTTAATTACAAATAATCACGTTATTTTTTCAAATTATTTTATTCATTCAATCATTACAAGTTATTTTAGTAGTTAAGTAGTTTTAATAGTGAAAAAGAAAGTGCGTTAGTTTTATGAAAACTACAATGAAGCGTTGTAGATATGCACTGAAAACAATGAAACAAAAAAGATAAACGTATTTTGACAAATTGCCGAGGTATCGACAATAGTTCCTCACTTCAATCTCGTTAACTCGTTATCTGTTGCTGT
>JAGFPH010004153.1:49782-81493 GCA_018207615.1 Philaenus spumarius
AACCATTATAAACTTTAAATAGTTTAAAATATAATCGATGTTGAAGGGAAATTGTTATGGCAGGACTCTAAATAAATAACAATATTTTATTTCTTGATAAGCGTTTTAAAGCACACACTTGTATTTCTACAGATCCTGTTTGGTAATATGTAGCTTCATCTGAGAATACAATTCCTTCATACAACGGCATCTTCGTCAAACTTTTCAATTACCTTAGAACAAAATTCCATTAGTCTGACTGGGTCATTTTAAGTAGTCCGTGAACTAAATGTATTGTTTTTCTTGGCATACCCTAGAACCTTTTCGTATTCCAGTAGCGGATCAGCGATTTCAGTAAAGTAGCTCATGTAACACTTCCATTTTCTGCGTTATAAACTGTATGGCATTTCTTTATAATTGATCTATTTTATAGTAGCGCAGTTTATAAAATTAATTTATGAATTTATTTTCGTAGGTAGGTTTTTTGAAAACACCTCATCGCTTCATACTCATTTGTAAAAGCAATAGCCCAAAAACAACTTTTAACTTTTTGTTTTTTTAAAGTACTTTCAACACTGTTTTCATACTGACAATTACACTATTCGTTCTTAATTATTACGTACTGGTAAAGATTTTAAATAAAATCAAAGAATCTAGTTAAATTTAATCTATTTTGTATTTTATATTCATTATTTTAATTTAAAATATCCCATTGGCATTTCATGAATAATAATTTATACGTATTCTGACTATTATTTATTGATAATTCTAAAATTACTATTTTCAATTGTACGAATTTTTCTTTGCGTTCTGTAAAGAACTTTTTTCCTGTTCAATACGGCACTTAGTTGATTAAAATCTTCTATCTGCAATTTGCCGGTTACTTCGTTTAAATGAAACTTTATTGAGATGAATTAATTTTGTAACGGCTCAATGGAATGCCTCGAGCAAATTGTATAAAGCAAACGAAGTATTTAATTGATTTTATACTTCACTCATCATTAGGAGTGAAATCTATTTGAATATTATTAAAAGTAGAAGCTACAAGTGTATTGTTTCAAATACGCAACAATGCACAACAGGCACGCTGTGATCCAAAAATAGTGTAAGAAAAAGCATTTGTCTTCGAGTTTGGAGGAGGGAGAGGGAGAGGGGCAGGGAGAGACAGTTAAAGATGTTCATGGATGGACCACAAAGGATGTAGTAGATTATTGCCGGACTCAAAAATGAAGGATAAGGATTTTAGTAAAGCTGATGAAACACTTTAACACTTTATATCACTTGATTGCTTCCTAACAGGAGGTACTCTGGCATAAGATGCAAATGTGTACACTCTAAATGTTGAAAAGTTAGTTATAACATTTCACAGTAGAAGCAATAACAAATTAACATACTATATTTTAAAATCATATTTTCCCCTGCATATCTGCGAGGCAGTGTCGTTTGCGGCCTCTGCGGTGCTGACAGCACTGACAACGCTGCAAATTAAATGACTACAATGCGAAATAACTAATTATCGTCATTGCTTCATAGTGCGTGTTGACTACGGTCAACTTAAACATTTTAGCAAAACATTCCGTAGTTTTGTCAAGGTGATAGTCCAGATAATCTCACTATAAATATGTGCTCGACTTAAAGTACACGACTTCTAGAACAACTGTTCAAAAGGGTACAAAAGTACAGTATTTTTTATCTATGTAAATTTATTACCAAAGATTATCGAAGGTGGCAGAGCACAGAGACGGGAGCAGTTGTTTTTTGTTGTTGTTTTTATGTAACCGATATTCACCATGATATATATTGAAAAAGTTTCAAAGTTTTCGACGATAAAAATAGCAGATTACTTTTTTGCTAGGAGTAAGATTTCAACCCTCTTTACGCGAGTTCAAACACAAAGTTAGCTAGTTAATTCGGTAAGGAACAAATCAATAATAATAATACATCAGTGGCTCAGTGATAGAATGCTTATCTCTATACTTACAAATACAATACAATAATACAAATATATATGATTTGATACATTAGCCTACACTTATGTTATACTGCATACATTTCTTTTACTAGGTATTGATCTTTACAAGACAGACTGGATTTACGGTACCGGCAACTAAAACGAGTTATGTTTATGTTAATAACCCCAAAACTCTGAATACAATGTGACTTTCATAATAGACCAAAATACTTTGTTTTGCTCACTCAGTATGTTGTCTTCGTTACGTCCCGGTCCTTTACTCGAAATCCTTTCTGGACGTCCCAATGGCTCAAACCTTGAGCTGTGTAGAGATCCTGCTGTCTCGATCTCCCGGCCGCAATTTTCACAACGAACTGCCCGAACTCGCAGCTCGTCGGCTCAATGGTCACCCGACCACTCCACTCTGGCCCATCGACCAACCCTCTCTGGTCAAGATTCTAGATTCGGATTATACTATATAACCCGTTTAGCTTCCTGTTGACATCTCCAACAAAACAACCGTTGCTTCCGTAGCATTTGTTTTGTTCCGCGTTCATAACCTTGCTACTATTTCTGTATTCATGTTATACTTCCTGGTCTATCTTGCTGGTCAATACCTTCACATATAAAACACTAACTCTAACAAATAATATACTAAATATATTCAGGAGCCCAGATTAATCATAACAGGATTAATCACAACAGCATCCATAATTTTAAACAATTTCATAATTGTTCAAATCTTTTAAAAACGAAAAACGCGGCAAATTGTAAATGCTTAAACAATCAGGATATTTATATAATTATTATAAATGTTTTATGTGCAACTATTGCAATTTTGGGCTTTCCCCTATTATAAGGATATAATTAACAAAACAAAAATAAAAGTAGCATAGACACAGACAAGACTATATAAGTGTTGGGTAGATTTGATTGAAAGGATAGTTGGTCATTTAATAAGTTTTTTATTTGATTTTACAGGCTTTATAATCTTTATCCATTGCAATGCGAACATATACCACCCAGTAACCTTGAGACAGTAATGTCAACTTCCTTTACTCATACACTAATATTAATACTAATAAGAATATTTTACAAGTATCCAAGAAGAGTGTTTAATATTTCATAATAAAATACAGACAGAGTTTCGACAAAGTCTTTTTAAGCGCAATAAAGTTTTAAATAGAACCGTATTGCAAAACTTCCCATTTCATTATAAGCGAAGAAATAATTATCTTCCTAAATAGTGATTGGACTACTGAAACCCAATAAGGGTTGAAGGGAAGAGTTTACCGAACAAAACTTTTACTGTAAAGCCAAACGTCAGGGGCAATTAGAACAGGGGTAGATAGTCTCGTTGTGGAGGGGAAAAATTACAGGGTGAAGTGCCCTAACGTGATCGATGTTCCTGAGGTCAAAATTCGTAGACCGGTAAATACCTGTTTCAGTAAAATTTATACATCTTATGAAAATGTATAACGAACAATCTGACTTGTTTCATTTTAAGTTTCAATTTCGCTATTTCTCCTTTGCTATAGGTCCTAATAAAATTCTGTTTCCAAAATCGAAAATGATGCTATTTACAAGAAATGGCAAATGCTAATAAATTTGTCTTACTTTGTTGGTAGGAAATACATAAGAATACAAAAATTAAATATAAAACAAAGGTACATTTGTAAAAGAAAACAAAGGTCAGTCAACCTGAATTTCCTACAGTGCATTGTTTTAGTTTTATTTTGATCAGCTGTTAAGTTGGTTCTTGTTCTGCAGTTAGTGATTATTTTAAACTGGTTTTACCGATTAATTATTAGCGAATTTCCATAGGAAAGATGTGTATTGCAGTAGCTCTTATGGTGACACCTAAGGCCGGGAATTGTCAATGAGCACCAATCAGGCCCCTCAACACGTTTTGGGGTGTCATTAAAAATACTAAATATATGTTGTCATTCTAACGGAAGCATTTTACATCTAATTTCATCCCAATTTGGTACAGTCGTTGGTCTTCCAAGTCGTTTGGACAAGTTCGTTAGCCAAAAAAACAAAACAACCGGAAGCACGTTTTTTGACCGGAAGTAACTACTTTTTGAGTTATTTCCTACGAGAATGAATTTGTTTTTGAGTTTTTTTCTACAAATATAAATGTAGGATTTTATTATTATTTTGTTTTTTTTACGCGACCTTATAGCTCAATTGGTTTCCCTAAAATCGATCAAAACGTAAAATACTATAGAAGTACCTGGTTTAAAACCATGTGGTGGATTCTACCGCAATGCATTGTGTATTGAAGATACGCCAAATATGCAGAATGGCGTGCGAAGCACGCAATACATGGTGTATTGAAGTTAATCCCAATATGCGGAATGGCGTGCGAATCACGCAATGCATTGTGTATTGAAGATACTCCCAATATGCGGAATGGCGTGCGAACCATTTTATAGCTATTCAGCACCTTCGTGAATAGACCTATTTCCCAAATTGTTGGTTGAAACCCTAAAACATAGGCCTATAAACTTAATTTTGGAAAGTTGCTCAACTAACGTCAGCGGTTCAACTGCGTGGTCAAATTATTTTCAATTCTAAAATGTGTAATTTTCAAACTTTGTGGTTAGATACAGCTATTTTTAAGTGCTTTCATTACAAAACCTTCTACTTCAAATTTTGTATTAAAAAATAACAAGCATGTTAAACTGAACAAAATTGTACTTTTAAAAAGTGAAAATGTATTCTTAGGAATACTTACCCAATTGTAAACAAATTATTAATATAGTTTTTTGAGATTTTATCAGAGCGCTAATTGACAAACTAATAAATTATAAAATGTCTTTAAGCTATATTTAACTTTTTGTATACTCACAGCTCTTAGTCCTCTTTGTTTCCTTTTTATTTTGTTACTGGTTACGCCGTTTCGCCTCTTTATCAGGCATTATCAAACCTGTATTTATTTGTGTTTTATTACTTGCATTCATTGATGCGTGTCAATTGGGAAATGAAAACATATACACAGCACATTCACAAATAACACATCAAAAATAGCACAACACTTTGGGACATTTAAGTAAATGAAAAAACTACGCGGTTTGTAACTCACGTGTGTCCGCGTAGGTTTTTAACTCAATACTAATTGTCTTATCAGTTCAGTGTGCTAGCTAGACTTTGACTGAATGATTCTGTCAAATATTGCATTTGCTTGGAATAATGTTTTTTCGCTTAATAATAATTGTGGGTCTATTTTTAAATGTTTATAACTTTGAAATTCCTCCAAAACGTTCATAATTTTGCCTTTAGAATATTTATGTATAATATGCAAGTTTTTGTCTATATTTGTGTAGCTGTGGTCTGTTTCTAATAAATGTTTTGCGTATTTTGAGGATTTATTGTTTGAGGAATTCTTATTTGGGATATGCTCTTTAAGGTATTTTTTTTTTTTTTTTTGCTTTCCATGCCACTTTGTGCCTTTCGGCTAACGAGCATGTTTTTTTTGGGTTTTTTAATATTTTATGGTCCCCCGCGGGATTTGAACCCGGGACGTCTTGCTTATGAGGCAAGTACCATAGCGGTTGAGCTATGACAGAGGACTTATATAACTCTTTAAGGTAAAGCGACAACACTACTGTGCAATAAAACTGCCAAGGGTCATCGGTTTACCTGGTTTGCAGGGCTACGACAACAAGACGGTGGTGCAGCTGTGAGTGGGCTCCGTCGTGATGTCGTAGTCTGCACGGCTTGACCGGGGTAAACCTTGATGAGGGTTTGACAGCCAATGGTGATAATATTTAGCACGTACCCCTGCGTAAGCTATATATAACATTTTATTTATTCTCAACAATGCATATACATGCAAAATACATGCAATGTTCTCAAGCAAAATACTGTGGCTAAACAGTTTAGGTAAGTCCTTTAGTTTTTTTAATTCTAATTATATAAAGTGATAATACGACGAAATATTATAACTATACAAATATTATAATCATACTGTTATCGGCAAAATACTGTGATTAAACAGTTTAGGTAAGTCCTCTAGTTTTTTTTTTTTATTCTAATTATATAAAGTGATAATACGACGAAATATTATAATTATACAAATATTTTAATCATACTGATCGGCAAAATACTGTGACTAAACAGTTTAGGTAAGTCCTCTAGTTTTTTTTTAATTCTAATTATAAAAAGTGATAATACGACGAAATATTATAATTATACAAATATTATAATCATACTGTTATCGGCAAAATATGTGAAGTGACTTTAAAGGGGTAAATATTGTCTAGCTATGAACTCAGTTCTGGTATGGATAAAGTTTTCTTCAAGACAGCCTCGCAGGTAGACGCGGAGGGATTAGGGGCTGGGACCTCGCGCAGACTACGACAATACGACTGAGTCGCTAATGAGATTCGGCAACGTCGTGATGTCGTAGCCCTGCAGATATATTTATTGCCCCCCAAGGGTTCCAGGTAGCATTCAGTCGTGTTGTAATACAACCGCTCTTTAAATCAGGTGCGAAGGATCTTCCGGTTTGACCTATATATAATATGATGCAATCATGGGGTTGTTGATACGTTTTATGTTTCATCATTGCTTGACCTAAATTGTTTCTTGTTCTATAATAGGCAAGTTTGTAGCCTTGTTTTCTGAAGATTCTTGGTGCGACGTTGTATTTTTTTTTCCTCAGCTAGTTGTTTTTATTTCCTCTTCTTTTTAATTATTTTGTCTATCATGTTTTGGTTGTACCCGTTTGAGATGGCTATTTGCTTAATTATATTTATAGCATTGTTAAAATCGGATTGGTTTATTGGTATCACCTCTGCGTATAAGACTGTTGTATGCTGATTGTTTATGGTTAGATGGATGATTAGAGGAGTTGTTAATAGTGAGATCAGTTTGCGTGGGGTTTCCATAGATTTTAAAGAAGAACTTCTTATCTGTTTGGTTATGGTGATGTCTAAGATATTTATGGTACTGTTAATAATTCATTTTATGGTGTCTTTGAATAGGCGTATGTTGACGTCAAACATATCTATGGTAGAATAACATTTCATTGGAAAATTTGTTTATTGGGTTTATTATGTATGTGATTTCTATGTAATTTAAGAAAATCTCGGCCTTGATGTTAGAAAGAGGGGAGCCCATTGCTGTTTGCTTGTAATGAGCATTATTGAACTCGAAATAATTATGTTGTAAACAAATAATTGTTAGTCATTGGTCGTGTCAATATAAATCATTTTATTGTTGTTAAGATTTTCTTTCGATATGTCGATGGTTTCAATAATTGGGATGTTGGTATACAAGTTTTCAATATCGAACGACACGAGTTTACCGTTATCTTTTATTTCCATATTTTGTATGTTGTTAACGAGGTCCAAGCTGTTTAAAAAAAAGCAGTTTCTTGTGATGGTTATATTTTCTCTAATTATTCTGTCTAATAGTTTGGAAAGTTTTTAAGTGGGGGCGTTAGTAAAATGTACTAATGGTCTTATTGGGTGTCCGACTTTGTGTAATTTCAATTTACTTAAAAGTCCCAAAGTGTTGTGTTATGTTTTATGTGTTATTTGTGAATGTGCTGTATATATGTTTTCATTTAAAAAATTGACGCTCATCAATTAATGCAAGTAATGAAACACAAATATAGGTTTGATAATGCCTGATAAAGAGGCGAAACCAGTAAGAAAATAAAAAGGGAGCAACAAGGACTGTGAGCTGTGAGTATACAAATAAGTTAAATATAGCAAAAACAACCAGTCCAGTTAAGGCAGTCAATAACCATTTAAGTTTTCCTTACAGCTGTTAATCAAAATGTTCCACTGTTTCATCAGTAAAAATATATCGTATTCTGTTTTATATTTGTCCAATAGTTAACGTTTCGTCAATTTTATTCTGATGAAAGCCAGGTTATGGATGCATTTCACTTTGAACACCAATATCGTATTTTATATCAAAGAAGATGCGAAAGAAGATTGAATCTGTAAAATATATATATCGGTGGAATTGGGAACTGGCATTGAATCCACTTATATAATCCTATAAAATTGTTTAAGATATAAAAATAAAAAATTTACATACATACTAAAATGTTATATTTCTAGACGTTAAAAATACTTATTATATTCATAGTTTAGTTTTTATAAGATAACATTAACATTTTTAGCAACTAAGAAAACTTTATTACAGTTTACTTTTTTAACCTTTTTTAACATGCACTTATTTTGATTTGATTTATTACTCATGTTTTTATGTAGTATACAAGTGACAGGAATAACAATTAAAGTAAATACATTTTACGTGACTTCCTGTTTACCAATGACGCGTTTCGGAGGTTTACTCCATCTTCAGGACGATATCACTCATTCAAGTGTACTCCTCGATAACATCCATCATTTTGCTTTTTTTGCATATACAAGGTGTCAAAAAATCTGGGTACGGCTTAATATCTCAAAATGTACGAGTCTTATGAGATAGAAATAAAAGCAGTTGTTCACAACCATAAAAGAACTACTTTTTAGTAGTTAAATTAGTTAAACTTGAAAAATATGTAGTTTTAATGTTTGTAAATGGGCGGGATTTTTTAAATAAGACGGCAATTTTCTAATTTAATACGGGACGCCATATTTTTATTTTTTGGGAATTTTGGACTTTACAAGTTGTTTTAAGACTTTGTATTGGTTTCAGCTGTTATTGGTTTTATAGGTTATAACATAACCTTTTTAGTTGCAGTTTCATTGCACTTGTGTGATATTTTTATTAAAAAACACAATTGCGTAGCAGTAGAGTCCCGCTAATCCAAAAATCCGCCTAAGCAATGTCACACATTAAATATTATTACAGTTTAGATGATAGGGATCTCACAAATAAGAGTGAAATTATATTTCACTGCGCATGCGTGTGTAGTTTGTGTCAGAGAAGTGGAAGAGTTTCACTTTTCAATTAATCCAGTCCAAAGAAGTTTCACTTCAATAAAAAACAAAAATTGTGTAAGCCAACTTCAAACGGAATCAAATAAATCAAAATTTTGCTTTTATGTTTACTTTAAAATATCTTTAAAGTGATAAAATTTACGGTAAACATTTTTCACCCCCCCCCCCCCCCCACTTCAAATATGACTTTTGTGGAACTTCGATTTAAAAAAATATATTTTAGGGGCTAAATAGTAAGGTTTCAGTTGAAACTGATACTGATTCGTTTACTCGTTGAATTAAGTGTTGTACCATGCAATAATATGGGACACAAGTGGTTAACAATCGGACAGCTGAAAAAAACGTAGATGACAAAAATTGACTAAAAATTAGCTAATCTTGGGAAATTAGTTGGACTGGGAAAATAAGAGTTTGAAAAGACACCCTTTTTAGACTTCCCATCCTCTTTCCTTTTGTTGTAAAGTTGTAAGGGCTACAACCTAAACTACTTTGATGAACTGTAATGATTTTGATAAATGATAATTAAATTTCTTATAATGGCAGATAGAGCCCTTTATAAAATTATATATACATGATTCAAAAGTTTAAAAATGTTGCAATATATGATTGTGACCAAGGTTTTGTAACTTGGTACTGTTAGGAATAATTGCTTAAGCGAAGGCTTAATATTAGAATTAGCTTTATTATTATTATTATTATTATCATCATCATTATTATTAGGAAACAATGTAAGTCCCAAGAAAAAACCTAAAGTAGAAGCTGTTGCGAAAGATATAAAAAAAGTGTCGCAATAGCTGAGAAAAGCAAAATTCTAAGTTCAGTAACCTGGATGGTTATATATACTCTTGACTGACCTAAAACGGGGTTAGTCTTTTGGAGACACCACGGGGACAGCGGAAGCTCTGCTCGTCGATGGGTTGCTCTTGGGAGACCTTTGCCTTGAAGGGACACGGTGACAAGGTGAGCAAACAGAATATATAATCATTCAATACGATTACATTAAGGTGATAATTTGTAGGTGCAGCCAACTAACATATATATTATTGAGTTGATACTTCCGATACTTAGAGTGCTCTATCTTGGGACTTAATCAGTTGATTATAGTTATGTGTAATAAAACTGTAGAGTTCAATCTTTGGATGTTTAAATTATTGTAATAAGTCATTGGACTTTGATTTAGTGTGCTGATGTAATACATATTTATGTAGGCAGAATTGTGTTTGGAAAAGATTAATCAATTAAGTAATAAAAATAATACCACTGATGCTGTATCTTGATATTAATATAAACCTGTACATTTTACCCATACCAGTACTCATCAGTGATGCACACAGCCAAGCCCTCCCTACTGCTTGTATTGGAAGTTATAATTGTGAGATTTTAGGGTCGGCATTAGTATTACTTTATAAATATATTTTTACATGTCAAATATACTAAAAACGATAAACATAAAAGAGTTCTATTTCAACTGCTCCCGCTATACCACTGCGTACACAGAGTCCTGCAGTGTGAGTTTTCATGCGGGTCCACTTTATTGTTATACAAATTTAAATCAGTTTCATATATTATATATGATGAACATGACTAATACTGCGAAATAAACGGAAAACTGCTTATGTATAATATAATAAGATTGTATTTATAGTGCACTGTCTCGTGGTCTAAATAAAATACTTATGTTTCTAATATATAAAGTTAGAGATAAAACCAACAAAGGTATAACGTTAATTCAAATTGATAACATTAATTTTATCGAACGTAATTAAATGCCCCACCTTATAAAACCATTCGTTTATTACCAACCTTAATACCAGTGGATTAGCGCCACGCCAAACTATTTATAAAGCAGACAAAAGGATAAAGAAGGAACGGAAGTGAGATGAAACGACATTATTGCACCATTTCAAATAAGCTCCGTGCAATGGACCATGGGGGAATATTGCTCTACGGCGAGCCAGCCTGCAATATATGAGATGAGAATTCTAATGGCAAATAAGCTATTGGAACTCCCACACAGAAGGAAATCGTTGAATATCTGAATTTGATTTCTATTTCCGCAAATCTCCGACATACATATTTAAATTTAAAGTATTTATAAGATTAAAGGATTATTATATGTTATCCCCGAATTGTTTTGCACAATCTAAGCATAACTTTTAAATAATAATTGACAATCGCTTCCGAAAACTTAAGGCAAGAATTCATAAATATATACGGAGGTCATTTAGTAATTAAAGAGACATAAATACAGGGGAGGAAAAAGTAGCTAATAAAACTGTAATAGTTTCAGAACTGCAAGTTGGCATCGGGTTCTGTTCAGATGATTGATTAGAATAAAATTGTTCTTTTAGTATAACCTCACTTTCTTATGTAATAATGACGAGTACTCTTGAGGTTTTGCAATTAGTACAACGTTTAGTGGTCCGTTGTTGCTTTCTGAAAGTAAAACCAATGCTAACGTTTTCCCTAGTATGAATGTAGTGTTCAAATAATATTTCATGAAACTTGAAAATGTTTATAAGGAGGTAAACTGTTTGAAAATGGTGAAACTTTGGTGACTAACGAGTACTATTTAATATTTTGAACAATAATGAAACAAAACTGGTATGATGTATAAATATACCACTTGAAAAATATATCACTTAAGTTCAAAACCCAACTATCAGCTGAAAATTTAACGTTGTTGGTTTTCTGGGTAAGTTTTTTTTTGTATTTGTATTTGGTATTTTTGTAAAATGTCAACTGTGGAATGCGAGACTCTACATCGCTCATTTTATAGCACAGACTCGGCTCCATCTGATTTTCACTTGTTTGGTCGTGATAAAGATGAAAAAAAATGACTAATGACAAGATAAAAAATTACACCAGGCATAAACAAATATTATTAAGAGATAGGAGTTGAAAACTAATCAAATTATGATCCTGATTAAATAAATTGTTTGCTTCTGCAGCTATTTGGCTCCCCGTTAAGAAAAAACCTTTGAATTTGTAACAGAGTAAAATCACAGATTTTTCATAAATTAACTATTCCGTAAAAATACGGTAATTAGCGAATTTCCATAGGAAAAACTAGCTATTGCAGTGGCCCTTATGGTAAGACCCAAGGTCGGGAGTAGCAAGTGAGCACCGATCATGGTCCCCAGAACACGTTTTGGGTGTCATTAAAAATCATATAAATATATATAAATATATATATATATATATATATATATATATATATTTATATATGTATGTGTGCGCACTCTAACGGACGCATTTTACGTCCGATTTGGACCAAATTTGGTACACACATTGGGTTTCTAAGTCGCTTGAACTGGTAGGTTAGCCAAAAAAATTGACCGGAATTAGACCACATTTTTGACCGTAAGTACCATGTATATAGGTGTGCGTACTCTAACGGCCGCATTTTATGTCCGATTTGATCCAAATTTGGTACACAGGTTGGTTTTCTAAGACGCTTGGACGAGTTCGTTAGCCAAAAATATTGACCTGAAGTAGACCAAATTTTTGACCGGAAGTAAAAATCTTTTGAGTTACATTTTTTAATTACATTTTTTGAAGTTTTCTTTAAACAAATAGACATAAGGTTCCCCCAAAAACAATCAAAACTTAAAATACCGTAAAAATACCAGAATTAAATCCACGGCTGTTACCGTTGTGACCGATGGCAATATATTTGGTACATGCTGGCAGCACCTTCGTGTGTAGATCAATTTTCCAAATAGTTGTTTGAAACCCAAAAACATATATACATTTAATTTTGGAAATTCGCTCAACTCACGTCAGCGGTTCAGCTGCGTGGTCGAATTATTTATATTTGTATACGTAGTTATTAAAAATAATTATACTAAAGTAATATACTTTTTGCATTAAAAGATGCATAAACTCAGTAAAAGTTCAAACATAAAGTTACTTATAATGTGAACTTTATTGGTGACACGACAAATAATATTCAAGAGTTCTTCCTATTGGCGGGCCAGAATATCCAGTTACCGATTACAATGATCGAGTGATGCAGCGTCATGACATGCAGAGTAATTCAAATGTATCACAGTATTAAATCTTGTGAACTTGGTTGGCTAAATTAGGAATGGTGACTGTGCGATACTCCGCCGATCTAAAAAGCAGAGATGACATAATTAAAGTACGCTCAAGATGGAAATGTGGGGCGGTCTTTCCTGTTAACACATATTTTCCCACCTGTGGCATAAACCGTCATGGTAGCAAGTGCAGGTTAAAATTGTTAGTGATTGTTTTCTTGGCCAAAATGCCAAATCGTACATTTAGGTTTTACTCGTAGCACTAAACATTACTTATCTTTGAGAGTCCCTTAAATTTTCGACAGTGAAATGTGGATTTTAGTACTCCAGATCCTAAACTCATGTTAGTTAACTTTTCCCTAGGAACACTTTCTCTAGGAAATTCAACCACTTCTAATCGGCCCTGCAATTCAGTGCAATTTTCTGAAATGTAAGTTCCAATCAGAGCAGATATGTAGTTTTTAGGATATATAAAAAAAACTTTCTCAATATAAGCCATACGGTAGGCTTTTGCAAGACAGTGATGTTTGGTGTTTGATCTGTGATCGTAGACTGCTTGAAGTCTGATCACAGATTCTCACAAATTTGTTGCTCGGCATGACTTTTACCTGCTATTTTTTAGAATTTACTTTCAGTGAGGTTGTTTATTTACATATTTAGTACGAAAACTTCACTGCCTTAACAGAACCTATTTCTACACATTCCAAAACACTTTTTTATTCGATAGTAAATTATAAAATATACTGAGACAAGTTAAAAAAACCTAAATTTTACAAACAAAGGCACTTTTATTGTTACAATCCGCTGATTACTAAAGGAAACTCATTTATTGAGTTTATAATTTATATTAACGGCATGCTGTTTATGCTATTTAAGACATGTACTGTATGAATAAATTATGAATGAATTTGCGTGTAAGAATATGTTTAAAAGAAATTATTATTCACGTATGAATGAGCCTATTGATCCCCCAATAAGAGGTGGTTCTGAGTTATTTCTTGGCTCAGTGACTAAATATATTTATCGTCTGACTCAAAGCACATATTTCCCCCTTAATTCATTAAAATAAAATATCTACTACACGTTTTATTGACATTTCTGGATTTAGTTCCAAATTTCCACTATGAGGGACCAACTTTAGTTTAAAAAAAAACCCTGCCAAGTTTCTACGTGTTTCGTCCAAGATTTATAATAACCGGTTGCAGTGAGTTGAGTGGGCGGTGATTTGCAAAGAAACTAATACTTGAAATCCCTACAAGTAGGCCCCCTAGGTACATTCTGGAATAATGAATAGTGGGAAAAAAAACAAATTGTTTGTTAAACTTGAGCCTAAGCGCAATGAGTGGGAAAAATTATTCCAACGAAATTTTGTTGTACGTAATCTTGTGCATACATAGCATTAATTGTAGAAGTTCATATTGTCACGCAGCAATCCCGCCAGACAGTGATTGAATTGATTTTGACTGAAAAACTAAGAAAAGTTACATTTTCTATTTTAAAATGTGTTTTATTTCCTTAAACAACTATAAATGTATTTTTACTTTTTGAAATAAAATGGATATTTCTGAACTTACGATTTTTGTAATTTGACAAATGTGGGTTTTAATTGATTTTAGTCATTATATACAGATTAAAAAGTATACAAATAAATTCTGTCCATGTATTTTGAGCTATAATTAACGAAATGGTTGTATACAAATTGGCTTTTTGTTGTTATTTTTAATTGATTTTCTGAGTTCTGTTTACTATCCTGGACAGTAGGCAGCGCTGTAATGAATCCATTAAATATTTTCATTTGATATCTCCAATCATGTATGATAAACTTATTATTATAATAATTGTAAAATTTGTATGAGTGTACAAGTAAGTAAACATATACTCATTGAAATATCTTTTGCTTTAAGTAAGGTAATTTAAATTTGTATCGGTAATATTAAAGCAAGTTTTATTTGCTAAGGACACTTTCCGTCTAAGGGAACACTAGATGAGATGTTGCAGAAGAGGGTGGGAAGTTAATATAAAGATGTTTGCATATAATGACAGCCCCCCCCCCCCCCACGCAACAGAACACTTGTGGGTGGAGTGAAATTCGCGCAGGTAAATTTTCTTATCAACACTTTTATATGTTTAACAATGTTGTCGTTAAAATAAAAAAAAGATATTGGTGATAATACAAGAATATTTGATTGCATAAAACTTGAACACAAATCTCACAGGTATCACTGAAGAGGGCGCAAATTGACATTAAAATTATTTGTGAGAATTTTAAAACAAATTTTATACCATTAGCTCACAGGTCAAGCTCAATATTTGTATACAGTATTAATAATGTTGATCAAACAATTACCACACTGATCATTAATTTGAACCCACCTTGGGAAAATCAAAACTTTCAAACACATATTAAAATAACTTTGCAATACCTTCACAAATTACAAAGTTGAATAAGATTTGTTTCTGGGAGGAAATACCCCAGAATAAAGAATTATAGTGCATCACATGAAAAAATATTAATTACTTTAACATTACGTAATTCAAATTTAAAATATCAAACATATTGTAAGCCCCTGTACTTCGGAAAGTACTGAAGCAAACATTTTGGATAAATAATAGTTTTAATGGAACTCATAAACTTTGCAAGAGTCGGAACGTTTATGTAAAGGCTTTCAAAAGCATATTCACCTCTATTACCAAAAATACTGCAGATAAAATTTCGCAAATATAGTTATTTTAAATGAGCAATACTTTACAGAAACGTTGTAGCTAATCCGAACGTTTATGAAAAAAATATCGAAATTGTTTTCCATTAAAGGCGTTTAGGGCAATATTGTGCCCATTTATTCAAACCATGGTTATTGAGTAGGTTTATAAATTATTCATGGGGTTTTTACATTTTTTGTTTAGACATTTGTCATCATAAAAAACATTATATAAATATGATCAACCCATCAAAAGAAACTAATTTTAAAACTAGAATAGATGTGCTGCTGATCATTTAGGCAAAGTTTTCGGTCCAATACGAAACACTTGGCAAGCCAAGTCTACATCGTCGGTTTATTATTAGTAAAAGAGCTTAAATTGTTTCGTTCTGTCATATGTGCAATATGTGTATCACATCACGAATCGCGTACTGTTTCATAATATTTTGTAAAGTATCCTAATACTTTAACGAACCTCTGTACTTTTTTTTAACGTACAGTAGATGTTCTCAAATTTTTAAAATAACAATAATTTCTAATAGTTAAACAATTTGAATTTGCTATTTTCCAAACATATTTTTAATTCGACGGAAATTAGTGTTTAAATAAAAAAAATAGGAACTTTGACTTGAAAAGGTAAACATCCGGTATTGTCGATGGCTATTGTGGCTAAAACCCAATCAAAGTAGAATTCCATAGTGAGCCTACACACCACAGTGCAAGGTCAATCCTTTGCGCATGCGCACAAATAGTGTCCTCCCACCAATGTTTTTGGTACAGTCATGACTCATGGCTTGTTAGCTGTTGAAAACATTAATTACTTGTGAATATTCATATCGACTTTACGGCATGCACATGAAAAACGTTAAGAGAAGTGGAGTGTGTTTATACTCCATCTCTCTTTTACTATTCTCGAACGCTCCAGATAAAGTCATCAATATAAGTTTGCTAAGTTGCGTTTGCCGATAGGGGACGTATGTTCTAATTGAAGTGGATGGAAAGGAGGATCATGCATTAGCGGGAAGAATGTTGGCCTAGCATGCATATCTCTCCCCAGTAACTATAGGCAGACTACCGTGGCGCGACGTAAACACGTTTCTAACGTTTCTGGAAGAAAGAGGGTAAGCAAATATGAAAATTTCAGCAATACAAAATCTACAAAGTTAAAGTATAATATCCGTAAAATGAAAGCAGAATTGTAAATTTAATTTTCGGCTTTCGAGGGAAGCCTGAATACAGATGGACTGTAACTATATTACTACTAGACGTCATCACGCTTAAAGGGGACTTTTAGGAAAGGTTTTCTTTTAATTTTGTTTCTTGAGGTTCTGTTTAAATGTGCTTATTTGTTTACTCACTGCAAGTAAGTTTAATATTTCTTCAAATATTCTTTGAGTTTGATGTGCTTTCTATTCGGAATCCATTCAAAATATTTTCTATAATTATCATTTCAAAAATTAAACCTAATTACTACAAATAAAGTATACGAAAGTTAATCTATGCTTGAATGTAATGATGAGTAATATTTTATCACAATCCCACACTTATTAAGAGGAGTTTGGCGTCCCTCGCGGTGACGAGTCAAACATACATATTACTACTTTCAACGCCTGAACAAAATATACACACACGTTTGCACAGACTAACTGGGATTTGCGCCTCTTACGGTCCCGAGTCAAAAACTCACTACTTACAACACCTAAACAAAACTTATATAAATTTATTTTCACTATCCAGTCCCGTAATTGAATAGAATAAGTATTTTACCTTTATTTCCGTCTCTGGTTCTCTTTTTGATAGTTATGACTCGTTTCGGGACTTTTGACATCATTACAAAACACAACCCATTTACGGACTGCAACTGTCTGTTATCTAGCTCACTTGGAACATGTTTTCACCACTGGCTTCTTGGACTCTTATAGCAGTCGTGTCATAAAGGGAATTAAAATCTAAATTTAATTGGTCGTTCAGTAATTGATGTTCGCTGTTTGTATTTTAATGCCGTTCATAAGTATTTCCTTGCAAATTTTAATTGTTTCAAAGTTCTTGTAAAAGATTGTGCAACTGTGGTCCTCGTCTATTAGATAGCGTGCAAAATTGGATTTGTTACTTGCAATGATTTTTGATCATGGGATAAAACACCCAAAAGGCGTCATAACTATCAAAAAGAAGTCACGTGATGGACATAATGGAAAGATATTTGATTCTATAACACAAGTTACATTTTGTTTTATGCGAAACCCTCCGGCGATTGTCCTTTTATTTTATGCTGTCTTGAAATAGTTTGTTTGTCTTTTTTTTTCTTATGTTTAACTGTTCTTTTATACCCAAAGTTTATATTTATTTATAACTAGGGGAGACCCCTGCGTGCTCCGCACGCCAACCCCCGATGGAACCTTCTAAAAACATAAGTTATGTTTTATTTATAATAAAGGTGTAGGATTAATAATAGCCTCAAAACTAAGATGGTAAATAATGTTAAATGGTCAAATCAAGTTATTTCGTAATTTTTATAACAGCAGTTATAATAAAGGTTAAAGAACAAGTAAGGCTCTGGTTTAGACCTACACTTAATCAAAAACCTAAATTAAAAGTTACTCACTATCAATTACCGTATATTATCAATAAATAGGCCTACTATATGTATTATTTATTTTTAATTATTATGATGTAATACCTTAACGCAAGTTTTTATTGGTTTGTGTGTGTAAACATGTGTTGGTTCAGTCTACTCCTAACTTAAAATATTATTTTGTACTAAGCTGGACATCCGAATCAACTGTTTTATCTGTTATTTTATTCAATTGGTTGCTATGGTAATGAATGTAAATTCAAGAAGTTGGTTCATCAATCTAGGCCTAACCTAAAATTATGACCAATTTATTTTACCTGCCTTAACGGCAACATACACACATAATTTATGATTTTGTGCACATCTTTGAATGAATATAATTTCCATCTTTCAATTGTCGTTTTTTAGTTTTTCATAATGTTGCTTATTTATTGGTATTACAGCTGTTAGACGGTATGGGTGTTAAACGTTAAGTCCAGCTTGATCCTGTGTACTTGTTCTGACTAAATTTACAAATATTAAAATAAAAAATGTTTTTATCAATATGAATCCTAGCCTATGTTACTCAGGGATAGTGTAGCTTTTTATTAGTAAAACTAATTTTGCAATCGGTTCAGTAGTTCCAGAGATTACCCCCTACATACAAACGAAGAAACAAATTTTACCTCTTTATAGGAAAGAGCTGATTACTGTTATTATTACAGTCAATAAACATATGTAATGACGCTTACATTTTTGTTAAATATTGAATATATTTTTTGTTGTATTTATGTTCATTAGATGCTGTAGTTTTTCAAAAAGTATATAAAAACACTCGTGGATTCGAATGCAATGTTGTGTCAAAATTTCAAAGCAATCGGTGAAGAACTTTCGGAGATTATCGATTTTGAACAAACGCACATTTACATTTTTATTTATATAGATATAGATTAATTGATTAGATTTAATGGGTGTTCTGCGCATGAAAAGCGATTTTTTTGTATTGCATTAATGTAAAGTTTAAAGCCTGTTTCCAATTTGAAAATTGTCGACGATATCAATAAGTATTTTAATTTTGTTTTAAAGAATTTATGTTCAGGCGCTATTGCCTTATAATGAATCATAATTATTAGTTTATTTGTTTGTTTTTGCTGTTTCCCGAAACTTGAGTTTTTTAAAGCTTAGGTACACTTTCTCAGGAACCAATTGAGATAAAGAGCTGATTTTTTTTTGTTATTTTTGACCCTACAGTGTGCATGTGGAACCTATGAAAACATAATAATTGACTATAGTTTTGTTGGGAGGGAAAATGTAAAACGATTTTTTAACAAATCTTAAACAAGGTTTACAAAAAAAAAAAAGAAAAGAATTACTGTTAAGAACTTATAAAGCAAATAATAAGTAAGGCAAATATTTTTGGTTCAGTAAAACCACCAAAACCCACAGTTTCAAAGAAAAAATCATGAAGATAGCTGTTCTGGTTTCTGAGAAAAATGTACTTTCATAAGTATGGTGAAAGATAGGGTGTAAAACTCCCCTTAAGGTAAGTTTATGGTTCTATTTTTTCTCTTTTTAACTAATTTTAAAGTTTGGAAATGTTATTTCTATCATTAATAAATTTGAGTCATATGTTATGTGTTAATTTTTCCAAAATTTTAATTCTCGATTCAAGTTTTAATAGCCATTGTGTTTTGTTTTTATGTTGCGCATGCATGCTATATACTGTACCAGGAGATAATAAGTCAAATATCATATCCATAAATATGAAATTAAAAACAAACAAATAATTATTAACCCTATTCATACTTACATTTAAAAAAATATAAATAAACTTTGTAAATATAAGTAATTACATCACCAAATAACCATATCCTCAAATTTTATTCGTATTCATTTAGCATCCATACCATTTCAAATATTGTAATAATAGGTATATTATATGTGAAAGTCTAATTTAGATTAAAAAAACAATACAAGCTTTGGTGTTTGAAATATTATAAACATTAATAAACTAGGACCAACGTTTGAGGAGGGACTTACCAGTGTTTATTTTTAACGAGCCATCACTTTAGGGATACGTAATTATAATAAGGAATTAATTGTGTAGTTATGGTTACCAAGTGTTATAATTATTACCAGCGTATGCTTAGCAAATGCAGCATTTAAATACATATAGCCTATACATACATGTAAACAAATATCTGGTAAGTACCTATGAAATTATTTCTATCCAACACTTTAACATCAGAACATTTATTACTTCAAATTCACCTTTGAGCATTTTAAATTTAAATAGACATGATTCCCAGTAATGTTCTTCAGGAGCAAAATTTATCAGTTTTATAATTCATGATGCAGAATTTCTAATTACAATACTTATCAACTCTTCCGTGTCACATTAATAACTTATTTAATAGTTCTTTTAATTCTTGCTTTGATACTCAATCTATAATTTTCAAAATAACTCATGGGCATATAACTTGAAATGAAATTAATTGTTATTATTAACTTAATTAATTTTGAGTACATATTTGTATCGTGTCTATAAATTCTGAACTCATTGAAATAATTTCAATAAATTTGGTTAATTGTTAGTTTTTGACCTTTGTTTTTAATAAAGTGTCATTTGCTGTCAAACAGTTTTTATTAGTTTTAATTATAAGTTAATTATTTGCAAATTACAAAATATCTCTATCCGAGGCATATTTAACCGCTTTTTCATTTAAGTCGGACTTTTAAATAGTTTACGTCGTTATTACGTCTTAAGAAAAAACTGAAAATGTGGTTAAACATATTTTTTATTTTAAACTGTAATCTGGGATAGTTTGTTGTAAATCGTGCTAATCCGCATATATTTCAATTCATACAAAATAAAAAAAAAATGAAAAATATTTTACCATACATTGGACGTGGGAAAGTTTGGAACCCCAAACAACATTTTAAGGCCAAAACCCTAAGCTGTCATCGTAGTCTGAAAAACACTGTTATTCAAATAATCCTAATACATTAAACAACTGGAACACACCAAAGCACAACAATTAATTCACAACAAACTAATAAAATTTGTTACAAAAATACAGTAGATGGTTTGGACTTTAGTCTGACGTATCGTTTGAAAAGGGTTATATTTAAGGAATTTCGTTATATGTAGTTAATTTTGAAAATGTTTTTTTTTCAAAACCCTGTCTCCAGTCGAACATTTTCGGAAATCCAGTGATTTTATAATTGTATCGTAACTATACAGGGCGATCAATCAAGATGGCCACCATTGGGATCTCGGAAACTATCAGTTTCTCGAAAAACTTTAAATTGGGAACCTTTTCCTGGATTTATAGGTACATTAAAATTACGGTGTTACCACTTTTTTAATCTTGGCCATTTTTCCAATATGGCCACCATCTTTAACTTTTTAAATACAATCACCATATTTTTATTTCATTTGTTTGTAGAACATATTATTTTATGACACAGTTGTTCTTTCTAAACGCAGCCATTACAACATATGGCCAACAAAATCAAATATGGCCGCAATTTCAATTATGTTTAATGGAAATTATTAACATAATGTATTAAAACACTTTAAATCACTACTGAATGATGACGGAACAGATAGATATGTTACACAT
This sequence comes from Philaenus spumarius, assembly GCA_018207615.1. Lineage (NCBI taxonomy): Eukaryota > Metazoa > Arthropoda > Insecta > Hemiptera > Aphrophoridae > Philaenus > Philaenus spumarius. The sequence goes on from JAGFPH010004153.1 coordinate 71,537, forward strand.
GCAGTGTTAAATTAAACCAGTTTCCAACAATGCATAGTACAGTAATAGTTCATTGATAAATACATTACATTACAGCTGTTACGCAATACATTATGTTAATTTCCACTAAAAATAATTGATATGTCTGCGTTTAGAGAAAAAAAACCCCAAAGAAAAAAATTATCATAAAATAACATGTTCTACCAAAAAATGCAATAAAAATATGGTGTTTGTATTTGAAAAATTAAAGATGGCGGACGTATTAGAAAAATGGTGAAGATTAAAAATAATACGTAATTTTAGCGTACGTATAAATCTAGGGAAAGTTCCAATTTAAATATTTTTCGAGAAACTGATAGTTTCCAAAATCCCAATAGTGACCATTTTGATTTGATCACCCTGAATACTCCAAATAATTATATACTTTAAGAGAAATCTATTTTTTGTTAAAATTTTTTGCGAAATATACTTTTTAACATTTTTTTGCAAACTTCGGGTTGTGGGTATTATAGTTTTGTTCAATCTCCGAAGAACATGTTTACTTGGGCAGTTGAGTACTTACGTTTACCCATAACGCCTTCTGGGTATTTTGTTTCGGCTAATGTCCAAATAATGCTCTCTCCGCGATGTGGGTATTTCACAATGTCCACATCGCGGAGTGAGTAAAAATGTCCGGATTCGGCGTTTGAGCGTAACATAATATATATAAAAGAAACTTTGTCCTTACTGAATGGCTGACGTAGAATCTAAGAACAATAAACACTACTTGAGATACAAATACGGAATTTTAAAAGTAAGATATAGGTATGGGGGTCATAGACGCACATTAAGAAAGGATTTTGCAAAATTTGTATACATTTTAAAGCGCAAAAATATAGTGAAAACTTGGTAGTTCACTCCTAGCCCTATAACCGATAAAACAGCTGTTCGTATTAAAAACTTATGAATATATGTTTACCATATATATCATAAAACTTAGCAAATTTAGAATCAGTATCTTATTATTCACAACCAACAGTTTTTTTAGGTTATGTTAACAAACTAAAAGCAAACACAATAAAAAATCAACGAAAATTCTTACTGTATTCAATTCAAACATCTGTTGTTATATATTATAATTAAATCCGCTGATTTGAATTAAAAAAAACTTAACGTAATTTTAAGTTAAACCAAAATAATTTAATTTGCAACCAATTTGGCAAATTTAGAATTAGGTAGTTATACTTCACAACTAACAGTTTCGTTTAGATTAGGTAAAATCAAACAAAAGGTTTACTCTATTATAAGTCAAACATCTGGTGTTACATATTAAAATTGTTTCGTTTAGAGGATTATTGAAATATTAATGGTGAAATTACAACGGATGCCGCAATGGGGATGGTCGCGTCTATTTCAATCTCTGTCCTACATTAGCTGTTTATAGGTCTCCGTTCAACGTCCATTTCCGAGAGTATACAATAATCGGTTTGCATTGACTTCGCCATTGGCCGACTGGTGAGCGAAGCAAGCAGGAATGAATATATACATTTATATCGCTATCCAACAATTGCTGGATTGTATGGAGGATTTATTTTTAAATGTGTCTAAATAAAAATACCAGAACTAGTAAACTAAATAATTTTCATCCAAATACATATTTTATTAACTTACCTCAGGAACAAGTTATGTAGATACCCCTTTCCGATCTGCGAAGCTGAAACAAGGAGAATATTTTGTTTCTATATATTTAATGGTTGTACAACATACTGTAAACTGATTTTGATTAGTTTCATTAATATTGTGTACCCAATTTTTCAGTTTATGCAATTGAAATACTGGAGGAGAGGTCCCCTGCGTGCTTCATACGCCAACTATTGTAAGCTATATAATTTAACGTCTAATATTTTATTTAACTGTAAATTTTTTGTAAACACAATTAAAGGATTGTATCAAACATGATAATGTCGATTTGAGTCAATATACGATCAAAACAAAACTACGATCTATTATTAGGGTTTCTAAAGAAGTTATCCCTGCTTAACTATAACATAAAAACAAGTCGCTATATTTATGTTGAAACTCAAATACATATTGGACCTTAGTTTAGTCGGTACAAATCAGACAAGTTCAATATCTATCTGTAAGTAGATAAGATAACCTGCTCGGCTGCATCCCTTCCAAATTCAAACAGCCATCCATTAATAAGCCTTTTAAAATTAAATAACTTATAATTTTTAAACATACGTAGATTGGCCGGAAGATTTTGATAAAAACTTGTGCTATATAATGAGAGTTAGTGACAGAAAAAGTTTGTATTAACTTGTTAGATGAACTGAAAGCACCGCCCAAGTTAGTACCCCCCTTCCTAAGTAAAGTAGTTAAAATAAAAATATTTCTGTAAAAATCTGTTCTCTATTTCATTCTCTTATCGAACGTTATTTCTAGATATTTATAAGAATCGACGCCGACGCCTTCTAGTTTCCACATAACATGTATTAGAAGGCAAAACCGTTTATAAAATTTTTAAAATGATTTGCATTTGTTTAATGCGCGTCAAAAAAACTATAAATTACACAAAAACACAAACACACGTAATGGGGCATAAATATGCCGATGTAGTTTCTTTTAAATGAGCATGTCGCACACGTGCCCTCTGGCCCGTCCTTGTATCAGTAAAGAGTGATCACAATAAGAGTGCGAGCAGTACAAGGAAATAAGATATTTATGTAGACATTATCAATTGTTAATTTCAAAATATAATAAAATGTATTTAAAAATTAACTTCTCATAATGCTCATTGTAAAGAAAATTGATATCAGAGACAGCACGAAACCTATCACGAGATATGTTCAGAAAACTATCTGAACCTATATGTAAATAGATAAAAAATTGTTGAATAAATGTTATAAAATACATTTTTTTGTTGTTGTTGTTGTTATAAGTATAATAACTAAGAAGAGTAATGTTTTAAGTTCTATTGATTTTAGTAAATTTCTGACAGATGGAATGCATTGCATTGTTATCTAGAATATTAAAAAATAATTTCAAAATAACCGGCTTTAGTTGTTTAATATATGATTAAAATTAATTATTCATGTTTCAGACTTCGTGGAGTGAAGACGTAGGGTTTGTTGGAAGCGATAAGGTTGAGGGTAAAGTTCGATGTTTTTATTTTCGCAGTAAACATATGTTCCGGCTTAAAATTTATATTTTGTGGAGTCTCATTTTCGTGTAATCGTGCATTTGGTTTTTTGTTTTCTGTTAGAGACGTTAGAGTTTTTTGTTTTGTTTACTACTAAAGTTGGTTTGATTAAATTAAAAATGTCTTCCTGTGGTGTATGCAGCAAGTCTATTAATACAAAGCACCTGAAGCTCGTATGTTCTGAATGTCAGCTACAATTTCATGCAGCCTGTGTGAAGATGGGTAAGGTGGATATTGAGACATTATCTACTGAAAATGTTTCTTGGAGATGTGTACCATGTGCTTCGGAGCGACGGAAAAGCCTGGTTTTTGATGCTAAAACTGTTGAAGGGAGTTTCACACTCAATGACGTCATGCTGGCGATAAACGATGTGAAAAAATCCCAAAAGGATATGGCAGCTGACTTTAATCGTTCATATGAACATCTGAATGAAAAAGTGGACGATACCATGAAGAAATTAAGTGAAACTGCTAATAAGCTAGAAACCTACTTTGTAAAGATGGAGGAACTTGAGGCAGAGAACGGAGCATTGAGGCATCGTGTTACGGAACTTCAAGCAAGATTGGAGGATGCTGAACAGTATTCTAGGGTAAACTGTATCGAAATACATGGAATACCAGAAAAAATTAATGAGGATGTTATAAACGTCGTAAAAGACATTGGCTCAGCGCTGGACTTGAACGTCACTGACGGAATGATTGACAACTGCCATCGACTAGGCAAACGTGCAGATGGAGGTCCACGGGGAATTATCATGAAATTTGTCAGAAGGATCGACAAGGAAGAATTTCTCCGGAAAAGGCGTGTGAAGAGGAATCTTTCCTGTAGAGATGTTGGTATGGACTCTGATTCTATAGTTTATATTAATGAATCACTTGCCCTGCACGAAGACGCTTATACGCTATGGCGAGAGAGGCAAGGAAGACCAAGGCTTACAAATATCTATGGCTGAGGGGTGGAAGGATCCTAATGCGCAGGGATGATGGTGCTCCAGTAGTGCAAATCACAAACACAATAGACCTAAGTAAGTTGTAGTTCAATATCAGGTAACTTTTAACATAATCCAGATTGTTATAATTATATTATTAAGTATGTACATAGTTTATGATAGAGTAATTTGTATAGAATATTAAATGCTGTCGTGTAACTTAAAAATTTTACAGTTAAATATTAGAAGCATTAGGAAAAATTTTGATAATTTTGTAACCTGGTTATCAACCTGTGATTCTCTGCCCCATGTTATTGTTTTATCTGAGATATGGATCGAACAGCATGAGGTTAATCTTTATAAATTGCAAAGTTTTGTTTCATATTCAAATTGTAATCACGACTATAGAGCTGGTGGAATTTTGGTATATGTTAATAATGATATTGATTGTGAAACATATTACGTGCATTTTGTGACTGCAGACGTACTGCAGCTGGGGTTGACGTGGCAGAATAAAAAAATTAATTTATTATCACTATATAGATTACATAGTGGTTCTTTGGATATATTTTTGGAGGAATTAAAAACGTTTTTTATTCAGCTAGATTGTAAATGCGACCAAATTCTAATAGGAGATATTAATATAGATTTATTAACTATCAATAACCAAACAAATAATTACAAAACACTTTTGGCAAATTATGGCTTTGAAATATTAATACAAGAACCAACAAGAGTAGCAAATAATTCAGCCACTTGTATTGATCATGCGTGCGTTAGAATAAACGAGAGGTTTAAAATAAATATTATATCCGAGATTCTAGATATTGACATTACAGATCACTGTGCAATTAGTTTAGACCTATCGTTATCAGAAGATTGTAAATTGCAACGTCATGCTAAGTCTGTTCGGACTATTGACTATGATAAGCTGAACAAATATCTTGCCTTGGCCGACTGGACAAATGTTTATTGTTGTAGGAATGTTAATTCTGCTTTTGATAATTTTCTAGAAATTTTTAAAAACAATATAAATTTATGCGTATGTTACAAATTACCGATTGTATATAAAAAAAAAATAAAGCCTTGGATTACGGACTACTTATGTTTCGAAATTGATAAAAGAAACCAGCTTTATAGACGAATAAAAAAACATCCCAATGATCCACATTTAAAAGAAAGGTTTAGAAAGTGTAAAATGGAGATACAGGATGACATAAAGGAGGCTAAATCTTATTATTATAATAATATGTTTAAGAAATGTGAAGGAAATTCAAGGTTGCAATGGAAGATTCTAAATGAGATCACGGGTCAAATAAGCGAGTCTTCTAAAGGTATACATTTGCAAAAGGAAAATGGAACTGTTATTACAGATCAATTAATAATAGCTAATGAGTTTAACTCTTATTTTTTAAATTCTGCAAATGTTATTAGGACACAATTTCTAACAAATTTTTCTACATTTTCAATATACGATAATCATTTTAAGGAACACGAAACGAATAATTCAATATTTTTAACAGCAGTAACACCGGACGAAATTGAGAAAGTAATCCGTGGGCTAAAGAAAGGCAAATCTCCAGGAATTGATGGTATAAGTGCAGCTTTGCTCAAGGTTATCAGCAATCATATAACGGATGTCGTATCATTTTTAATTAACCTATCTTTTAAGACTGGCGTTTTTCCTGTTAGACTAAAAGAGGCCGTAGTTGTGCCAATTTTCAAAAAGGGAGACAGAAAGGTTGTTGCAAACTATAGACCTATTTCTCTGTTATCTGTATTCTCAAAGATTTTTGAGAAAGTCGTGAAGTTCAGAATTATGAATTTTTTCGAGAAAGAGAAGTTTCTTAGCAATAATCAGTTTGGGTTTAGAGAGGGTATTGGTACTGAAGATGCGCTCTTAAAATTTAGTTCTTCTATTTATGATGGTTTAAATAATAGTAAATGTGTGAGTGGGATCTTTCTGGATATAAAAAAAGCCTTCGACATGGTAGATCACGAATTGTTACTTAACAAACTAAATAAATGTGGAATTAGGGGAAATGTTAATAACTGGTTTAGAAGCTATCTAATTGATCGGGTACAAGTAGTTCGGATCGGGGAGCATATGAGCCAATCTGATAAAGTTAAATACGGAGTCCCACAGGGATCAGTATTGGGACCACTTTTATTTCTGGTATATATTAATAGTTTATGTAATTCAAGTCTTCATGGTAAAATAAATTCCTTTGCGGATGATACAGCCATATGTTATGTGGCGGAATCCTGGGACGATCTGCGTCATGATATGGCATATGATTTAAATGCATTACAAGTTTGGTTTTCTAAACACTATATGGTGCTTAATACAGACAAAACAAAGTTCATACTCTTTCATTTAAAAAACGAAGTAATTAGTTATACCCCTCTGACGTATAAATGTTTACAATGTGTTTATAACAATACTACCTGCTTACAGCAATGTAATTCTATTGAACAGGTTCAAAGTATAAAGTATTTGGGCTTGACTGTGGATTGTAGAGTTTCTTGGAAACCTCATGTAAGAGAACTACAAACAAAATTAAACCAGATAATGCACGTATTTTACTTTTTGAAAAACTTGGCTCCTAGTTACGTTTTAAAAACTGTATATTTCTCGTTAATACATAGTAGACTAACTTATGGTTTGGCATGTTGGGGAGGTACTTACATTTCTAATCTTAAACAGATTTCGAGTATTCAAAAACGTTGTGTTCGGTTTATTTGTCATAAATCTAAAAGGGTTCCTTCTATGCCTCTTTTCAGATATTTAAAAATACTTCCACTGCAGCATCTTTATGTATACAAAGTCCTAAAGATATTTTACAAACGGAGTGGAAATATGGAACTTGTACATGACCCAGATAGAATGAGACTTAGGCGTGGTGCGCAACATCCTGTCCCAAAGCCCAATAAGACTTGTTTTATGAAATTTTATTTATTTGTCGCCCCGAAACTTTTTAATAATATGCCAGAATATATTAAAAAATTTAAAAATTGTACAACTTATCTGACATTTTTGAGGCGATGGTTATTTGATTTGGATGATATAACTAGCGTTTTTAATATTTTAATCTAAAAACTTAATGAATATTTGAATATTATTTTAGAACCGTTGTGTGTGAATGTATGTGAGGTTGTGTTTATTTTTGAGTGAATGTATTGCGTTGAATTTCCTTGTAAATATATGTTGAATTATGTTTAGTATTACTTAGTGTATTTTCTTAATAACTTTTGTTTTCAATTTTGTCTCCACTATTTGTGCTAATTTTTGTTTTCAATTTAGACTCCACTATTTATGTTACTTTTGTTTTCAATTTGGACTCCACTATTTGTGCTAATTTTTGTTTTTTATTCTTATTTTGTTAAAATATGTTATTAGTTTTCACCGCCCTTTGTCTCTTTATTTAATTGATGTCTGATAAGTGTTATTTAAGTTTCTTTTTTTCAATGAGGGTAGCTTCTAAACAGGCTTAGTAAAGCCTAAAAGAAGTGCCTACACTTTCCTTGCACTAGAAGAGTAATTTTATGATTTCATGTTTAGTTGTATCGTTTGTAATAGTGTTAAAATTATTTTATAATAGTATTTAAGTTCTATTTGACTTATTTGAAGTTAATATGTTGTTTTAAGTTTCTTATTATTATTTATTTTATTATAACTGGCAATAAGTTGTGTTACCAATTATCAATTCTTTGTACAAGGAAAGTAATAAATAAAAAAAAAAAAAAAAAAAAAAAATTAATAGCACCTGTACTTCGCTCACAGATATGAATGGAATGTCGGGTAAATTAATATTGAGCCTTATCATTACACGCAATTTAAAAAACCATTACTGGTCCAAGTTCCCTGGTACAAAAACGCATAGTAAGTTTCGTCCAAATCTATCTAAGTTACCTATTAGGTCTACATACATACACGATTGCCTATTTATCAGTTTTCCCCCAGTGTTTTACTTATTACTCCCGACTGAACTTGAAAATAGCAAGGGAACGAATTATTATTTATTTTTGAATTTCTGAAAGTTTGTAGTAACATATAAGAAGCTTGAAAAATGTAATACCAATTCCTGATAAATATAAAAAGATAATAAACTTAAATTTGTATTTCATGAATAACGTTAGTATTATTTCAAGGCATTTTGAAAGATCAGATTTCTATCAGTTCAATCTATTTTTCACTACTATACATGCCTTCATTTTTCGAGCGCCATAATCTCCACATTTGAACATTTTCCTATTTGAACCATCTTAGAGGTTGGGTTTTTTACTCAGGGCTATAGAATACAAGGACTAGACCAGTCCGCCAAGGAAAGCGTTCCCGTGCTGCCACTGTGATGACGTCACGGTGGTACCTCTCGCTCCATTCCCACCGCTTCTAATAAGTATTCTTTGCTACAATGATTTCAATTTCTTAGCAAACCTGTAACATTTTTATGAAGCGCTCTTCTTTAACTTTAGTATTGACACTACACAAAGCAATAAGTAGTCTGTAAGCAATTAGTCTAAAGATGTAAGAAGAAGACAGAGTTACAATAAAACTAATTTGTAGGTAATAAACCGTTGTAGTGTACTAATGTTAGCACACTTTTAATTTGATTTTCTGAAACATTTCTGAAAACTAAATACGAAATTGAACAAAATGTGTCACATTATTGAAAATAATTGTATTTATTACAATAAACCACCAAAACTTGAATGTCATACTGCAGTTTAATAAAACATGTGTAATACTTATAAAATAAAACACATACAAGTTATAAATACTTATAAATAATGAGTAGCTTATATGCAGATATGCACATAACATAATAATTACTGCTGAGATAAGATATTAAAAAAACAAAATAAAACTGCTTTATAGAAATTTTCCTTCTCTAGGCCTTAGGGAATACTTAATTTAATAGTTGAATTTAAACAATTGAACTATTTAAATTTAAATTGACAGTGTGCAATTTAATTTAGTCTAGAAGTTTAACTTAAAATTATGTTTTATTTATTTATTTTTGTCATCAATAATTTTAGTACTCTAGGTTTAAATTTGATTATAATTATTTGTATATTATATATTTATTTATATCTAATTATTCTGACAATTTTAAGTGCATTTTGCTAGCAAAGATTTTTTTTAAACATTTTAACTTTATAGCTGCAGAAGAAATTACTTGAGGACCTTGGTAAATTTTCAACATAAAGTAATGTCGCTTGCAACTCTTACATTAAATAAATAATATTTTTTATGTTTATTTTAATTTGATGCTGATTACTTAAAATTTGTTGTTTTAAATTTTTAGTTGTCAATAATTACCGGTGCTCTAAGTTTAAATTTTATTATTATTTATATATTATATATTTATTTATTTACATCTCATCATTCTGAAAATGTTTGATCTAATGTAATTTGTTGGTAAAAGTGTTTCTTAGAATATTCAAGTAACACTGCAGACAATATTACTTGATAATCTTGGTAATATTTCATAAAGTAATCTCGTCTGCAAAGTAACATTAAATAAATAAATACCTTGCTAAACATATAATTTAAGTGATTGTGTATATTGTGTAGTTTTTTTAAGAAATTCATGGAATGCCTCTTCGAGAAAATTAGCATTGAATATGCGTCAAAAGGCGAAAATCTTGCTGAATTATATATCTTCTTTAAAAAAGTGTACTGAGCAAAATAATTGCTCAATATTCACCAAACTTGCTAAACATATAATTTAGGTGATTGTGTGTATTGTATAACTTTTTAAAGAAATTCATGGAATGCCTCTTCGAGAAAATTAGCCTTGAATATGCGCCAAAAGGCGAAAATCTCGCGGAATTAAATACTTCCTTTAAACACTTGTACTGAAA
>JAGFPH010004153.1:81503-97386 GCA_018207615.1 Philaenus spumarius
TCTCCGAGAAAATTAGCTTTAAATATGCGTCAAAAGGCGGAAAATCTGGCGGAATTATATATCTTCTTTAAACACTTGTACTGAACAAAATAATTACTCAATATTCACCAAACTTGGTTAACATATAATTTAGGTGATTGTGTGTAATGCATAATTTTTTAAAGAATTATCGTATGCAACGTTATATCAAATAACACGTGAGAGCTAAGGCGAACCGTGCTTACGCGGCGTGTCATGGTACCAGAGTGACGTCACATAGGAGGGGGGGGGGAGAGGAAGTTTGGGACAGTCGGCGAGCGTCAACATCAAAGGAGTGGTCCAGCCCTTGTATTCTATAGCCCTGTTTTTTACTAGCGATCGGTTAGGACCTTAGAGGAAGCTGTGTGCCAAGTTTCATTGTAATCTGTTCGATGGATCTCGAGAAATCGTGATGAGTCAGTGAGTATAATTTTTCTAATATAGATTTAGATTTTATATTATTACAAGGCGAAATTTTTATATATAAATAAATATTGACCTTTACTTGAGAGAAGATATACTTGACAGAATCTCACATCTACGGCAAGTTTCAACAGCAAAGTCGCTGTCTTTAGTTATGCACGAGCTACAATATCATAAGTTTTATTTTATCAAGAAAACTCAGCATGCTTTACACACACTAGGCTCTCTACTGCTTTACTTGAAAAGTTAAGTGCGAAATAATGTAATCTATTATTAGTCTATTATTATTAGTAATAGGGATAAAGTTTTTTTACATTTTACTACAAAATGTTATTAAAATCTATCTTGGAAAATATCTTTTACTTTTTATTCTCGAATCTGCAGTTGTTTCGGGTTAATTTCATCCTCATTTGTAATTTTTTAAGCGAAAACATAGTTTAAATTAATTTTTCAAGAGTTTTTCCTTTAGGCCACAATAATTCTAATCTAAAAGAGTGTACAATGTTCTTGAAACTTATGGACCTCATACGTTTCGGCTGCTTTATCAGTTAAGAGTACACAGATGGTTGCTATAGTCAATAATATTAATTTTTAAATAGTTTTATCTGATATTTGCTTAATTTTTAAATGAAAAACTCAGTTCCTATAATATTAAACACAATTTAATACACTAATTGCCAACTGTCACAACTCACTAATAATAATTACAGAATTTCAGTTGTTTTATTATTAACAAATGCGATATATTTTCATATGAGCAAAGCATTTCCTTTCTTTACAGATAAATCTAGCAACTACTCGTTGCTTAAATATAGCATATTTTAAGCACGCACATCGAGTAAAAGTTTACTGAACAAGCCCAGCTTTTCAGACATGGTGGTTTATTTGCCAACTTTTATCAAAAGCTTTGAATCTCAGCTGATCCTATCGGCATTGATAAACGGCTGCCATAGCGTGCCTTTGATCTCCAAACAAAGATATGGATTTACATAAAATTAGCTACATTTACTTTAGGGGTGTGAGTCTTGACCTCATAAATTATGCATAATAACAGCACGTGTTGCTATGGTTTGTCTTTAAATTATGTAAATATAGCCTTTGGAGTCAAACTTACTTTAGGACACTTCAAACGCGACATCGATGGCTGAATCTGTAAACCCGTGCTTGGAAATAGTATACAGTCGTATCCTACTCTAAATATAAAATGCTCAGACATCTATGTTTATGAAAGATACAACTATTTCTATACAGAATGGTGTTACTAACTGGCTCCTAAAACAATACAGTTTTAAGTCTCGTGAAAATTGAGAGCTGAAATGTATAGCAATTTATTCTTATATTACACAGAAAAAGTAAACCCATAGAATTTTGGTAACTAAAGAATAAGGGGTAAAATGGAAAACCACTCCTTTATAATAAACTAGAGGGCTCCGGCCCCTGCTCGCTTCGCACGCCACACCTGCGGTGACGCAAATGCAAACATATTATTTTATATAAATAAGCCTACTATTAATCATGTAAATTAAGGGTTTATTCTCTAGCTTTAAGGATAGTATAACAATCAACATTTTTATAGGGTTTGTTACTACATTTACACCCCTTAGCAGCTCACGACATAATGTTATCTATGATACTTTTTATATGTATGTTGTAAGAAACGAATGTAAAAATTTTAAGCTCTCTAGCTTTAAGGAAAGTAAACAATTAATATTTATTGTTTTAGGGATTGCCTTAACCCTTAAATCAAAATTCATTCTAGCCTATGTTACTCAGGGATAGTATAGCTTTTTATTAGTAAAACTATTTTTTCAATCGGTTCAGTAGTTTCAGAGAGTACCCTCTACATACAAACAAACAATCAAACAAATTTTAACTCTTTATAATGTTAGTATGGATATAGATATAAAACTAACTTCCTAAAAGCTAAAGAGATGAAATTTGGTACATATTATTCTTAGATGATATACATAATAGGAAACCATTTCCATTTAAGAATAAATAATAATTCGTATACTTACTATGAAGCTAGAGATCTGAAACTTGGCACATATTACTTCTAACTTGAATTTACGAGTACAAATAAAAAACAATAAAATTGAGATTATTTGCGTCTAAGGGTTCCAACATTTTTCGTAGTCAATAGTTCAAATAATATATACTCTTATGCGGGAAATGTACTTCAAGACCTGATTTAAATTTTAAAGTTGTTCAGGTTTTATGAGTGACAAACTGGCGGAAAATGTTTTTGTTGCGCTTACTGACCCATAGCTGAAGGTGTATGTAGGTTTAACTGGGAAACAGATAGATTTGGACAACTATGCAATTTTAAGCCCGTAAACTCTGCATGTAATTTTAAGGCACAATATTTACCCAATATTCCATTTATTCATAATTGTAAGTGAAGCTGCGAGAATCTGCTTAGTACTTAAGTAGTCACGTGCGGTTTTATGGGCCTAAAGATTGAGGAAATCCGAGGAAACATTTTAGTTGAATTGTTGCTTGTTCTCGCAACGTAATCACTCTAACATCTATCGAAAGACTTGATAACATGTTTAGATGGGATTTATTGCAGAGTTTATAGAAAGTATTTTCCTTGCATCCAATAGTGATTACATGGCGTGTAATATTTACGCCCAGAACAATTTTATCCGGTTTATTTTGTATTTATCTGACTTTTCAGAAAGACTGATCATCGGAATTATTAGTTTGCATACTGAATAATATTTGTTGAGCCAATTATTCAAGGTTTTGCATCAATAAAATGTTTATAAAATATGCAGATTTACTTTGAGGAACCTATAGTATAGACTCTAATGTTAGATCTTTGAATTACTTAATTTTTTTAAGGTGTTCAATTACGTTTAATTTAAATGTTGTCCTGACTATATACGACCCTTCTTAAGAGACCACCCTTGCATATTTGTCATGAAAAGTGTAAAACACGTAAAAACGTGCCATTTAAAAAGAATTAGTTTGAGTACAATTTTCTGCCGATCCTAGCATAACGCTTTTATTTGAGTTCGTCGACGTGTTTCGGAGTTAAGTACTCGAGAATGAAGGAACTCCAAAACGCGACGACGAACTCAAATAAAAGGGTTACGCTATAATTGGCAGACAATTGTACTCAAACTGATCTTATGGATTCTAGCAGATATAATCTATACTAATATTATAAAAAAGCTAAAGTTAGCTTTTGTGTTTGTTTGTTTGTATGTAGGGGGTAATATCTGGAACTAGTGAACCGATTGAAAAAATAGTTTTACTAATAAAAAGCTACACTATCCCTGAGTAACATAGGCTATAAAATTCATTTTTTATTTCAATATTTGTAAATTTAGTCGCACAAAATTCTTAGGTTAGGCCTAGATTGATGAACCATCACATGTATTTACAGTTATTACCATAACAACCAATTGAATAAAACAACAGATAAAACAGCTGGTTGCTCCAATATTTCCATTGACAGCTGATTTCAAACTTTGAAGTAATTATTTAAATTTATAACTTTTAGATTAGGTTTTTATTAAAGTGTAGACCTGAGCCTTGCTGGTTCTTTTAACTTTTATTATAACTGCTGTTATAAAATATACGAAATAATTTTATTTGAATATTAACATTAATTACCATCTTTGCTTTAGGGTGTTATTAATAATATTATAAAGAGGTAAAATTTGTTTGTTTATTTGTTTGTATGTAGAGGGTAATCTATGGAACTATTTAACTTATTGAAAAAATAGTTTTACTAATAAAAAGCTACACTATCCTTGAGTAACATAGGCTGGAATTAATTTTTATTTAAGGGTTAAAACAACCACTAAAACAATAAATATTCATTGTTATTCTTTCCTTAAAGCTAGATAGCTGAAATTTTGTACATTTATTTCTTACAAGATACATAGAAAAATTTAACTAAATTTGCATTTTGTCGCGTGCAGCTAAGGGGTAAAAATGTGAAAACAACCCCTAAAACAATACAAATGTATTGTTATATTATCCTTAAAGTTAGTGAGCTGAAAATTTGTACATTTATTTCTTACAACATACATAAAAATGTTTGATATAATGTAGTAAATGTAAGAATCAATAGAGGAAAAAATGCGTTGTGGAAGTGTAGTTATACTTAAGAATATTTTTGTGTTTAAAGATGTGGGTTGTTCATATTTTAAAGCTTACTGAATGTATAAAACGTGCTCTTCCTTTTGTTACATTATAGCAATAGACATTATGGTTCAATAACAGTAAAAAGCGTCTGCAAAACGAAAGCTTAGCTGATGCCTTCCATTGCCTTTTCCCTTCTCTTAAGGCCTACTTATTCTAGTGATTAGCATCAGTAGGGCACTCAGCTCGTACCGACAGTGCTTCACCGGACTCTATAGTGTACACACCGGTGCTGGACAAGACTGTTTTAATGTATATGTGTTTGTGTATGTGCTATGTGTTGCAAATAATTTTAATGTTTGACGAGTTCCTCTATTGAACGAAAAACAGAACTATCTGATGATGAAGTATTACTTCGAAACATGTAATTAAAAGTGAAGGAGTAAAGAGAATAACAATTTGAAGTCACAGGACGGACCTTATAAGGTAATTCATTTTTATAATAAAAAAAGTATCATAGATTGACATTTTGTCGCGTGCTAATAAGGGGGTGAAAATGTAGTAAAAATGTTGATTGTTATACTTTCCTTAAAGCTAGAGAATAAACCCTTAATAAATAAAGGAATTTAAAAATAAGAAACCACTATATTACATTCTAATTAAAATAAATAAGACATATTAGAATTTAATAGTAGGGAATATTTAAATTAAATGACCTGTTTGCATTTGCTTCGACGCGAGTCACCTCGGGGTTTGGCGAGCGAAGCGAGCAGGGGGCGGAGCCCTCTAGTGTATATAATAATTTAACAAGAACTAGCCTTGTTACATAATTAAAACTACATATTTTATCATTTAACATACTAAGACGCTTTATCTTTAAAAAAAAAAAAAAAACACGAAACAAACGTAAAAATTAAATACGAGTCTGGAGCTCCTGCGCACGCATGACATTACCCATCTGGGTACCCTTGCCACGACGCAAGACGCCTCATTTAAGCATGCGCACAAATTGTGTCCTCTCGACACTGTTGTTAATACAGTCTTGTCTGATAGTTTGTTAGCTGGTGACACACTGTTAACTGATAATGCGCACAAGAAACCAAACTAAGGGAATTGGAGTTTGGGTATACTTCAACCACCATAGATACCGCAAAACTAATTACAACTATGAACTATACTTTTTTTCTTTTCAACGATATAAAACCAAACAAATCTCTTTGCAATCTTATCTAAATGTCACTCGCTGTCATCATGAACGGGATTTCAAGAAAAACTTAGGGGCAAGAGAACCTACCGGATTTTGAACATATTAACTTTCTGAAACTGCATTTTACGCCTATTACAGGATCGAAGTCATTTATCAGAGTTGCACAGAATTACAATAAACGTTAAATATAAAAGTCGTAATTGACGTTCCGTTATGAATTCCAAGTTCAAGCTGCAGGATCTACGGAGCACGGAATCATCTTCATCCTTAACTGTCACCATTGAAAACTGTATTCGTTGCTGTTACCGGGTGTCTGTATACGAGTTGGAACGGCCAATCGACCGATCCAATTGGGGGTAAATTAATTACATTAATTAAAATAAATTCAGAGTCAATATAACAAAAGATTAAAGCCAAAGGGTGTCAGAAAAGCCCAAAATTAAGATAAAAAAGTAGTTTCCAATGTGAAAATAGTATTTAGTAATAGTTTTTGAAATTGTGTTGGTTAAATACGTGCAGACTGTGACGTATGCATTAGCGACAAGACCAAGCCAAAACCTTGCAGGATCTGACAGGAATTGACTTGTCCAGTCTTGTCTAAATTTGGTAGAAATGAATTAGCATTGAAAGATAGGGGTTTGTAATTTTATAAAAAAAAGTTGTTATTATTAGATTTATGTTAAAAGGAGAGTTAAATAAGCAAGGAGTAATAAAAATAATTTTATTATGATAATTTGTTAAAAAGTTATAGACAAAAATGTAAGCGTAAACAAATCGATTTTGCAGAATTTGAATAAATCCAAAAACAAAGTAGAGTCATTTGTAGAGTTAAAAAGGGTTAAGAAAATAAAGTAATAAAAAATATAAAGTTATAAAGTTTTATAGCTAAAAAATAAAGTGTAAAGTCATTCTTGGGCATAAAAAGGCCAATAACTCATAAAGTTCAAATGTAATTAAATCATAAAAAATAGCATTTAATAGAGTCAATAATAGGGCATAATCAAGCCGAAGTTCAATATATATAAATAAATAGTTTTGTAAAAATAAAATAAATTAATAAAAATGTTTTATTAATTCATAATAAATACAAGGGAGATTAATTAAAGGGAAATATTGATAAAATAGGGTATATATATGTGTAATAAATTGTAATGCCATGTGAGATATGAAAAGAGCTTTAAAGGGGGGGAATGAGACGCCGAAAACCAAACGAAGGCAATTAGAGTAACAACAAGCTGAATAACTAAATAACCAAACAAGCTATCAAAAAACCAACACCAGATTTACGCGTTTCAAGACCAACCGAAGAGGATACAAGCAAGAAAAAATGGAAAATTTCAAATTTACAGGAAATAAATTTCAAAATTTAAGCAAAACTAACGAAGTCTATAACTCAAGAATGAAGAGGAGTAGAAACACCATTCGAATTCCAGGGAAACCAGAAAACGTCAACCAATCCATAGAAGTCAACAAAATCAAAATCCGACCACGCAAAAAGAAGTTATAGAGTTTGGGTGAAATCAATGCAAAAATTGTCAAACGACAAGTTCATACAGGCACTCAAAGCTGCGACGGGGAAGTGACGTCATCGGATCCACTACGAAGAGCAAAACAGACCGCACATTGAAATTCAATAAATGAAGATAATAATTAAATTAGGCCTAATCGATGGGAAATAAAGGCACTAAAATTCATCAAATAAATCAGGAAATATATTAAGACCAAAAAATATATTTCTAAAGCAAGAAACCAGGATTTCTTGTTACATAGAGGAAGATGCTGGTTTGACAAGTAAAAAGTCGACGATAGAAGCCTGCATCCCCTTTAACATCAGTTTAGCACGGAACGCCAACGAGAAGACATCTGACCAAGCTCCGAGGGTACTTAGAGAAAGTCAAAGGGCGATCAATTCGATGGGCGTTACGTTTCTAGCTCCGGCCTAAAGCTAAGTCGGGTCGTGATAATTTCGGGAGAAGAATATCCATATAAACGGCCTATCTTGCCAAAAGATACTACAATCAACTGGGAGAGGACAACTTTAATTAAGTCTAGGAGAAGACAACTGTAAGCCGAAGAAATCATTCTGGGGACCAAGGAGAACAACTTTAAATCGCTGGAAATCGACAGAAGGAATTACGCGTCGAACTTCTTGTGTTCTGTAAGTGGCAAACGATCATTGTTACTTATAATTTAAATAAATCCCTTTTTTGAAAAGTAATATATAAATTAAATTAAATAACTAAATTCAAGTAAATTCTGGGGAAATTGAATAAAGTAAACTCGTTTAGTAAATTTCATTACTCACAATGGCAAATCGAAATATGTAAATAATATAGTCATTAATATACAAATTTTAATTAATAAATTAATTAATCACTTTGCTACTTTTCAATATATGTAATTATAAGTTAAAGATTAATAAATTTCATTGTGTTTTTGAAAATAATAATTTGTTGTTTCAAAGTTAATGGATTTATGTTAATTAATAAATCGTTTTTGTGTTTTCAATAGAAAAATTTTGAATATATAATTTACAAATCCAATCAAATTAATCCTAAAACCATTCAGTGCTCTAGTGTAATTAAGTCAGCAGGTGAGTTATTCACGGATCACTACAAATTTAACTCCAAAGGGAACGATCCCGAAAAAGAGTCTAGAATTGAGCTAGTGTACTACACAAAAGACAAAAAAGGTCTAACTAATTTAACAATAAAAAACTTAAGAATAGGAAACAAAAAGTTTTCCTTTTCTTGCCCTCGCCATACCTCTCAAATTGTTCTAACGGGGTAGTACAACGGAACAACGTCAAATAAGGCCTGAAAACACTCGGGTGTTATTTGATGAGGGAAAGTGTAAAGTTAACAACAAAAGGTTGTGTTTATTGAATAAATTAAGAGGGTAGGGAGGTTTGCGCGTGGCAGAGTGTAGAGTGTCTGGTAATATACCTGAGCTCAATAACCTCAAAACACAGATACATGATAACTGTCGGGAATGTGCGCTGTGTTCAAGCAATAATACTTAGAATGCGTAGTAGATATCCCGCGCATTTTTATTCGCACCGAAAGTAACCACAGTTGTCAATTATTAGACACGACGTATGGTTACTTTCGGCGAAAATACTAGTAGTTCTGTAAACAGTAGACCTCGCTCGTTGAAATAACAAATGTGGTTTTGAGCTTAGGTTAAAAATAGTGTGCCAGTAAGGAAGTAAGCACAAGGTTTAGCCAGCGAAACATTATTTTGCAATTCCCGCGATTCCGGGATTTCTAGTTCTCGTTTTTTTTTCTTGAGCTTTAACTGCTAAAGATTTTCTTTTAGAGGCATTGTGTTTTATTTAGGTTAATAATGCGTAAGATAGCTAAAAATATCAAGTTATAGAGGGACAACATATAATTAAATACTTACATACTTAAATATCTAAAACTTAACAATGTATTTACAGTTCCATATCATATTCCAATATTAGAAATAATGAAAACAAACGACGTTAAAACCTCGTGATAGTGATCTCAACTTTATTCTCAACCCATGTACCAACACTTCCCACGGTGTCCAACGGTAATTTTTTTGGTCCTTTATCACCGAGAGGTTTCATTTGTTTCATCTCATTTCGTAATTCAAGTAAAGCTAAGTCAAATATTTTTATGAAATTTACAATGATAATTTACAAGTATTCAGTTTAATTCTTTGATTTATTCTCTACACTTTCTTATCCCCTACACTTTCTTATTATTATACGCCATTTTTGCAAAGGATATATTCCTAAAGTACTATTCAAAGCAAGCCTAGTTTTGTTAGCAGTCTTGTAGTAGGAACATAAAAACTGGTGTTTTCAAAATAAGAAATTTGAAATTAATAAATATTTTTATATAATTCTATTTAGAACTAAATTACGTTTTTACATTTATGAAAAAAATTACAATAATTTTTACTACTTTTTACGTAGGCCTAAAGTTGAACTTTTTCCTTTCGTTACTGAACATGCTTGTTTCTCGAGCTAATAACTTTGTTAATTTTACTTCAATCATTTTTTTACTGGCATATATGAATTCTTTAAACCTTTATCTACAAAAAAGCTATGGAACACTTTTAAATTGGTTTAGAATAAACGTATAAAAACATGGTTGAAATACAAAAACTTGGACGATTTTTAACAAATTTGAAGTTTACGGCCATTTTGTGAGCTTACTGTTAGAGATACGGAAAAAAAATCAAGAATACAATTTCGCTGAAAATCAAATTTGCTACTAGCAAAATGTCATTAGTTTTTAAATTCGTCTTACGGTTAAGCCACAAACTGGCTTTGGAAAAAAGCTTACACTGAGAGAAACGGTGCGGCCGCCATTTTAATTTTATTTAAGGGGTTAAAAATGAAAAATGGAAAAAACCATATATATATATATATATACATGGCTCGGCCTAGGAATAAGGAACATTCATGCAAAAATCATCAAAATTGGTCAAGGCGTTTGGCCGTAATCGTGAGACAGACACACAGACACACAGACACACAGACATACAGACACACAGACACACAGACGAAATGCCGAACGGTCGAGTTAAAACGGAGACCTCACTTCGCTCGGTCAATAAATATTCACGGGATTTCTAATAGTCCAGAAAATACCGGCCTCCAAAGTTAAAAGTGATATACACGCCATCTTGCTCAAGGAAAATATAAATTTCTTTAACTCTTCTAAAACTGGAAAATGTAGGAATAAAATCTAATTTGGAAATTATATTACACAAAAAGAACGAAAAATATGAAAGACAGAAATTAAAGAAATATTAAAAACAAATATATGATTTTATATTTCTTACGTAGCTTAGGCCTACATCAGTCGATTAACTGCCCTCCCTTGCCCCTCCAAATCTCACCTGTAACTATACTATGTTACCTTTTACGTAGCACGGTTTAATCGACTTTGAAAGACACTTAGGAATAAAGCAAACATATAATTAAAAAATACGGCTAACATCTTCCTGGTTAATTAAATGACAACATATAAATATATGCCGTGATACGCCAATCTTACTAAGTGTAGCTACTGTATGAATGACTGTAGTATCCTTCAGAGCTAACGTAGTGTACAATTTCTCAACCAGGAATATTTCGTTTCAGCATAACCTTCATAATGTTATACCTTTACGATGTAACTTATAATGTCGTCAAACACTTCTATTCTTTAATGATAAAATAAATAGCTTTACTACAAATTGATCGGTAGTTTTCGGTAAAATCGTTGGATGACAATTTTTATATTTTAAAAAGCAAAAATTGTAAACTGACTTTTCTATTACTTTCTCACTATACTATATGATAGAGAAAGTATAGTGATCGCAAAAAAATCGATGTTGAGATTTTTGTGGAAATATCCGTTTTGGGACCCCATGAGTCCAAAAAAGTGTTTTTTTACAAAATGTCTGTCTGTATGTTTATATGTATGTAAGTATGTATGTCTGTATGTCTGTATGTCTGTATGTCTTTATGTATACAAAGCTAGAGCGAAAACTATTCGATGGATTTCGAACAAATTTGCACCAAACATGTCAATTATGCCTAGATAGATGCACAAAAAGGAGATTGTTTTTCAAAAATTTTCAAAACCTTTTTTCGTGCATCTATTCAGGCCTAATAAACGTGCTTTGCGTAAATTTGTTCCAAATCGATCGAATAATTTTCTCTCTAGCTAATAATAATAATATTTATTAGTTAATCTCCTACTTTAATCACACATATTTGTTTTCGCCATTCCGACTATTGATTTTATTACAATAATATTACGACCTACAGCCACAATAGTCTAATTTTCCTTTTTCTTTCTTGTCCATATTGACTACGGGAACTACCCAGCAATCCTGATAATGGTTGAATAACCGAAACGGCCGTAGAAAGAAAAAGGAAAATTAGACTATTGTGACGGTAAGTTGTAATATTATTGTGTTTAATATCACCTCTGCTACCCCACCTACAATTATGAAGTCACAATGAATCTGTTTAATAATTTAAATATGTTTGGGAGAAAGTATGTGCCAGTTCCTGGTGCCGTTTATTTTAGTATGAATTTTGTTAAGAAATGTTTGTTCAGCATGGAGCACTTTTAAACCAAGTGTTTTGCCACCTCTCAAGTAGGCTCTCGCTTTCCTGTCACTCTACGCAACTAGCGACCCTCTGTAATTTGTTTTATTCCACCTCGCCTATCCACATCCTTCGCTCCCCTAATTGCCACGGAACAATCATGCCTAGTTGGTATTCGCTGTCCAATTTATTCTCTACTAGCTCCGTTACCCGACTTCGCCCGGGGTTATACGGTATGCACATTTTAAAATGTTTATCCCAGGAAACGGAGAATTTGCGTTGGTTTCTCAAGGTTACATTGCTACCTTCGTAGATTCTAATGTAGAATTAATTTTCAAAGTAACAAATAGTGAATTCAGTGATCAGGTGCTGGAGGTTATAACTTTTTAACAATAAATCAAAGAATAAGTATTTCGGGTCTCCAAAATATAATTTCCTCTTTCATATTTCGGCAACCTTTTAAAGTTAATATTACTTAACGCATTAAAATTCCAATTAATACACAGTTCACTACTTTAAGTAATTCACTATGTTTAAAAATGTTCACTGACATTGTTTATTTAAAAACTGTATACCTCTCTAACTTTTAAATGGTTAATCGTATCAAAAAAATCACCATGAACTTTTTTGTGTCTTAAAACAACTCGGAAAATCCAAAATCAACATAAAATCCAGGGTGTTCCATAAGAAATTCGAAAGTTGTCCAACATATTGGAAAATGGCGGCATTTTTAAAAATTTCAAATTCATATTTTTAATGGTCACTAAAAACTAGGCGAAGTCCTCCATTTAAAGTTTACTGTGCATCTTGAATTTATCGAAATTCCAATGGTGACCCAGTTAAAATAGAGAATCTGTATGTGTTTTGACTGTATTCCAAGAGATAAACAACTAAAAATGTCTTCAACAGTAAATTACACCAACAATCAATATCGCATAAGTAATTATTTAGTCAATCAGTTACTTAAAAAACCATAAAATGCTTTCCTCTTTTAGGAAATATGCCTATTTATTATTAAAGTAGCAAAATGGAGGATGGAACTGACTTCCAGTGCTGCACGCATAATAAGCAAAGGAATCGGTTTAGACAGTTAGGGGAGAGTGGGGTAATACCGTGCACTTAAGCGTTTTAATTGGAAACTCAAGTAAAGCAAAAAATCATCTCATTTTGTGAAAAAATTAATTTCCTACAAATTCTTGGCTCCGACTTTGAAATATCTAACCGATTTAGATTGTTAACACGATTTTATAAGAATGTTACATTGCACGGTATTGCATCCTTTTATCTTTTACCGACCGACTCGTCGGCCGATTCAGGCTCCGCTTCTTCCTTTCTTTGAAATCGCTGGCAACATCGCCGGACGACTCGATTCGACCGATAATCGCCCAATGTGTAGGCCTACTAATGCATAACCATAGTTCCGTTCACATTTCTGTAGATTGTGTCTGTGTTTAGTTCAGGGTGAAGAGGCATAGAATTCGTGAGTTTTTCAGCCTTTCTAAATATATTAGAAACCTTTGGCTTTAGCAACTGTTTTTAGTGTTTATTACATTAATTTTAGTTTATACTTGAATATATGAATTATATTGTTGACTTGGGGTAACTCCTGCATGCTCCGCACGCCAACGCTGTTGGAACCTTCTATACACATAATCATATTATGTTTTCTTTATAATAAAGGTGTAGAATGAATAATAACTCTAAATCTAAGATTGTAAATAATAAATAATGTTAAATATTCAAATCAAATTATTTATTTCTTATATTTTATAACAGCAGTTATAATCAAGGTTAAAAGAATCAGGAAGGGTCAGGTCTACATTTTAATAAAAACCTAAACTAAAAGTTAGAAATACAAATAATTGCTTCAAAGTTTGAAATCAGCTGTTAATGGAAATATTAGAGCAAACAACTGTTTTATCTGTTATGTTATTCAATTGGTTGCTATGGTAGTAAATGTAAATATATGTGTAGGTCCTACATGTGTTTCCGACTAAATTTACAAATATTGAATTAAAAATGTTGTTACCAAAATGGATTATAGCCTATGTTATTCAGGATTTAAATTTGTATTATTAAAACTATTTTTTTAATCAGTTCAGTAGTTCCAGAGATTACCCCCTTCTTATAAAGATATAATTACAAAGATATAATTCAAACAGGCTTTAAACTATGTCATCTTAATCTATTCAATAAGTGGATGTTGAAAGTGAGATTAATAGTGCATACTTATGAGTGGGTGTACTTCCTCTTTCGGTCCAATCTGTCGTGCCACTATCCCCCCTTCCCGGGCTTTGTCAAGAAACGCACCGAATCTAAAATTATTAATTTTTGTGTGTCTTTCATATTATTGTTTTGCAAAGTTGTTTAAGTAAATAAAACATTGAAATGAACTGAGACAGTTATTATTATTCTTTGTGCGAAATTAACACAAACAAAATGTATAAATATCTGATTGGAGGTAAAACAACACTCAAACAGCCTAAAAACGAACCACTTTGACAAAAATGTTGAGCATTTTCCATGCTGCCCATATGTCTTGGTACTTCCCATACCCAAGAATATATTCTGCAACTATGACCTTACGTAAATTTCAGTCTTAATCCGCCCCTCATTGAAACCGTGCGTTATAACAAGAATCGTAACACAATAGGTACATGTGCACTTATTTATTTCACTGGCTAACTAGGCATTAACTTGACTCGACCTTTATTTCGGTAATTTTAAACCGCTACAGAATTATATACTCACTACGCCAGTAATCTTTTCTAAAAAGTAATTAGTAAACAGGAAATTAGTTTTTTATCTATTTATTGTATACTTGCTCTTTAAAATACTGTTCGCTAGAAGAGAATATAAAATATGAATAAAATAGACAGGATGTTATGACCTGCAGACTTCGACCCTACAGGGGGTACTCTTGGAGTAATCGATGCGGTCAACCCCTCCTCCCTTTGTGCGATATTCTGCTACCTTGGGAATGAAATGTCCCTATTCGAAATATTGCTGTGTTAGTCTAAAAAGAGTAAAAAGTTTTAAATAGAACAAATTGAATCGTCTCTTTCTAGGGAGATACCGGTATGAACGCCACCATACTCACAATTAATTACGAGAGAGAAACATTTACATCTTTACCAGTTTGATGATTGAGTTTAGTAACTTAAAAAAACCTATTTAACAATTTATATTTGACGAATGTACCAAAAAAGTATGTTTTTTACTAGGTAGTTTTGACTCAGATAGGCTTCGATAACCATCCTAGGCCTATGAGCTACACAGAAGTTTATAGTTTTGTACAACCGACCTAAACTATCTCCTTCAAATTAAATTAACCATTAACCAGCGTAATATTTTGTGTATAAATTAACCAGTATAATTTGAAATACGTTTCAAAGTCTAAAACTTTTTGGCCAGTAAATTGTGTTGAGTTATGAAACTGGTCATTTAATCAGCTGCTTTATCTGTTAAAATTCTATCATACAAAAAAAATTGTACAACCACATAAGCGTAAATTGTTTTCAGTGTTCAATTTTTTCTATATAAATGCTAAAAAAAACCAATAAAACTTAAGCCTACTCATAAACACAAATTATTTTTCTTTGGAACTATCCAAAAAATAAAATAAAATTAGAAATGCAAATTGTTTTAAAGTATGAAATCAACTAAGAAAAAGATTACATGGAAATTTAGAGGTTTTAGCAGCGTAGAGGTTAATCACTGTACAAACACTAACAATCTTCAATCAGAAGGGTCATATATTTTAAAAGGAAAAGTAAAATTTGTAATACCATTTTTACTTTTAAAGTTTTTTCAAAATTATGTGTAAATTTAAGAATTGCCCCACTAACTTAAAGTCATACTTAGACTGATATAAGCCTATAAAACATACGCTGTAAATTAACAGTTTTCAAGTAATATTACTACCAGTTCAAATTATATAATATGTAGATTATTATACAGAGTCCCTTCAATCCCCTTTATTATTTTTTTTATTGAAATAAGTTTAAAAATATTTGTATATATATATCTTATGTTGCATAACAGGACAAATATTTTGA
>JAGFPH010004153.1:97486-124156 GCA_018207615.1 Philaenus spumarius
CTAATTTATATATTAGTCTATTTCTCCTGGTATGTTTCCGAAATTTTAGCTTTACTACTTTAAGAAATTCTAACTTAAAAAAATAACGTCAAAAACATACAACAAAAGTAGTTTCAAAATGTTTAAATAATTTTTTTGTCTCTCTTGTCAAAAAGTAATAATTTAATTTCGAAAGTAGGTTTGAAAGATTTTTCTTGTCTGTCACATTATCGAAGTTTACCTTCATATCATTATTCTTAACAGAGTATGTACAAAACGGATTAACAAGGAGACCTTTTCAGTTATAAAGTGGACGAATTCAGTTTTCCTTTCAGATACTTTAACCATACAAATTAAACCTAAACCACTCAGTTCATCTACTAAAATAATTAAAACAATTACATGCAGAACTATAATGCAGGCCGACAGACATGTTTTCTTAATCCAAGAAAAGATTTTCGGAAAATATATTTTTATAAAAAATCTTTCTGTTTCGTTAACCCTAGTAGGACCAGGGAGAGGGCCTGTCAGGCCCATACATAACTATTTTGCATTTTTTTAATATTATAAATAGTTCAAAAAGTTTGAAAAAAATGGATATTGTCTATTTGTTAATAACCTTCAGGCTTTGATAAAAAAAATATTTTACTTGTTTTGTTATTTTAAATCATAAAAAAACCAGTAAAGGTCTGACAGCCCCCCCCCTTGGTACTTACTGAAACCTGATCCAGTTTTTTTTCTGATTACAGTTTCATACATTTTTAAGCGTAACCATAATAGTTTTCAAATAAAAGCTATCTAAAAGCATTTGTTATAGTCCCTGACAATATTTTATGTTACATTTTATCTACAGTGGAAAAATAATGAAAACAATCGAAGACTTCTGTTTCTACGACAACTTGCACTTGAACTAATGAAACCTAAAGTAGAAAAAAAGAAGTAATGACATCACTGGCCTAAGCAAAACAGTAGTAGTTAGTGCCATGGAATCGGTTCTTGAAAAGAAGCTAGAGTACAGAGCAGCTCATGTACCTGTACCGAATCCTCATGAAATGAAACGAGGAAGATGCCATATTTGTGTTCGTGAGGCGACATCAAAACAAATGAAGTACGACAAACTTGGAAAATCAAAAGTATACTGCTCCAAGTGTCACAGACATGTCTGTGGACAACACAGCATGAAAACAATAGCGTGTAAAAGATGTGAAGAGACATTAAATAGTGATTCTGAGTAAACTCAAATTTATGATTTAAGATCATCATATAATATCATGATCCTAATCTTATTATGATCTTAGGCCTAATCTTTAAGGCCTATGGAAAAACTAATATCTGTGTTTTATGTTTTGATTTAGCTTTATTACTTATTATTTAACGGTGTGAAGCGTATATTAACTGTAAAACAAATTTTGTATTCAGTTTAATGTGGTATTTTAAATATGGGCCTCTGAGGCCCCTCCCTTGGCCCTCCATGAAATAATCTAGCCCTTGGTCCTACTAGGGTTTTAAGAGTAAGAAAACGATTACTTCACTAAATAAAAGTCGAAACTAAAGGAAAAAGTTTATCGAGCAAGACTTTTATTGTAACGCCAAACGTCGGGGGCAATTAGAGCGGGAGTAAACGGATGTGGACATGTTAAGGGGGAGGTGGAAAACAAATTACTGGTTGCATGTTACGAGAAGCACCAACATGGTCGATGTTTCTAAGGTCAAAAACTTGAAAGATCAATAAGAAAACTGTACTATAAGTAATCATTATAATTAAACTTGTGTGTGTGAATATATGTAAATAATTTATATAGATGTATTATAAACACAATCGATCTTGACTCGTGAGAAATATTATTCCTAAAAATAAAACCCCAGAACACAATGTTCAAATGCATTTATTTCAACGTCAAAGTTTTCATCTTCAGTAAATTATTACTACTCCAGTTAAAAAGGAGGGCTTTGTACTAAATGTAGAGCTTTTTCTAAATAATCTAATTTATTAGAAAACAACATAAAACTCATTAAATATAATGTAAGATAAAAAGTGTTTAAACAGTATACTTCTGAAAATGGTCTATTAGCCTAGATTGGCAGATAAAACAAAAGTATCATTACGTCGTAATATCTTCTGGCTTTATTTTAAACGATTTACTCTTAAAGTCGAAAGTCTTTAATCCATCTCTTTTAAGTGTACCTCACTTTTGATGAAATCTCCTTGAACAAATCTGGGTTACATTTGAGATATTTACCTATTAAATGTTTACAGTTCATTTCTTAGAAATTATATTTCAGTGATATCTTTCCTTTTGCTGAATTCATACTTAATCGATTGCTTCCATTCCTTCATTGAACGTTTCTGAGCTGAAAATGTATTTCAACTCCTGAATTAGTACTGGGCAGTACGAACACAAATTCACAAAGAATATGAGAGTAATACAAAAGGTTCCTGTCCAGTCACCATTAGATAAATCTTCAGTGTTGCTGAAAAACACCAGAAATGTACTGATTAAAACCGCGAATAACATTAAAACTAAAGAATACATTTGCTGAAAATGAAAGTTATATAACATTATTTTAGGACAATGTTTTAAAACACTTTTTAAAGGAATACAATTTTATTAATTGAAAAGTTTTCAAGCAATGTTACACGTTTTCCCATCCAGTGTTTTTATTTATCAAAACATGTTATAAAATAATATTATAAAACATTGTTACAGACGATTTGTATGCGTCGCAAATTGTTTTATAACATTTAGTTCAGTTCAAGTAGGGTATAGACTGTCTTCTCATCTTTTTCACATGGTGTTGTGTTTTAGCTTTGCGATACTTTTCAAAATAGAAAGGAACAAAGAAAAGTTTGTTTACTTATTCCACTGAATCGAATATAAAAATAAGAACTGAAAACGCGTCTTGCTGAAAGCGATACCTGAAAATGTTCACTGCGCATTCTACAAAAGTTCTAAAAACGTCCATTTGTTCAAAGCACATGTTCCAAATGCATACGGTCACTTCAACGATTCGCACACGATGAGTTATTGCGTATGTATTATTGTGTTATTGTGCGCGTATATTTGTGTTTGTGAAATGTTGACTGTGTATTTATTATAATTTTACTGTATATTTATTATAACGACCTCAATAGAGCGAGAATCTAATGATGGCATAAAGTTTCGAAATGCGTCATGAACAAGTTAGTAAATTACAGTTATAAAAGGCACACAGACGGAAAAAATATTCTTTTTATTCAAATTTGTGATTTGGGTACAAATATAATGAGTTTCAAAAAGTTTGTTCAACTAACCTTTTAAAAATTAGGAAAACAGCAATATAGATCATTTGCTACGAAAGATCAAACATTGGCTCTTCACTTAATAGCATTGATGTTATAATAAGGTAATACGAATGATGGTGGGCGAACATAGCGAGTCCATTTATTTACTTTAATGGAAATGGGGAAAATGTTTTATTGCGGTCTTGTTCGCATTTCTGAGGTACTACAACTAATGTCTGATTTTATCTGGGAAACGTATGTCATGAATGCATGCTTTATTTGCATGCATTTAAGCTATACCATATTCTAATTAGTTAATTGTTATGTTAGTTTACGTCTGGAAAAGTTGTTATCAAGGATATTATAAATCACATAAAAATGTATATAGCATACACGCATTTTTCATTTTGTTCTGTACGCACATCAAACATTTAACCGTAATGGTTCTAGATAAAACCTCTCCCATATAAATAATATGGAGAATTTGTATAACATATTTTGCATTTTTTAACAAACTTAAATGAAGGAAATGATAATATTTATACTTTTTGTAAGTATTGGAATATTTGGCCTTGAAATTGGTATATTTTTCCAAACTAAGAAATAGTTCATACAAGTTATCTCATTTAATAACATGGCTTATTGTTTAACATCAGTGATACTTAAAAAAAATTTATTTATATGTAAATCTGCAGTGTAAAACGTTTAAAATTACACTTTAATGAATTTTTTTTTAAATTGCTGCAAAGTACTACGTAATGGGACGGTAAAGAAAGTCTTTTGGAAGTTAATATTGTATTCCCGGGAATGCTTCGCTATTGCTTGATTTTAGCATATAATTATATATGTAGATTAAATCAAGGAAGACAATTAAATACAAATCAATGGGTAATTTCTGGGGTTTATACGATCCCAAATTCCTACCAATGGTAAATGTTGTCTTCTTCTATGTGACATTTTGTATTTTAACTAATAATCTTACTAATTCTACAAAACTAAAATATATACTATAAACATTAAATACTGAGTGAACTGAAAACGAACAATATACAAAATAAAAATGTAAACAACCCAGTGATATAAATATTTAGTTTCTTAAGACAGCTGTTTGTTTAAATAAAGTTAATTACATAAGACAACTGTTTATTTAAATGAAATTAATTACTTAAGACAGCTGTTTATTGAAATGAAATTAATTACTTAAGACAACTGTTTATTTAAATGAAATTAATTACTGAAGACAACTGTTTATTTGAATGAAATGAATTACTTAAGACTGGAGTTTATTTAAATGAAATTAATTACTTAAGACAACTGTTTATTTAAATTTAAGTAATTACTTAAGGCAACTGTTTATTTAAATGAAATTAATTACTTAAACCAGGTGTTTAATTAAGTGAAATTACTTAAGATAAAACATATTGTTTCGTTATTATTAGGCCCCTTCTTATCTTTTTTCGTCCTTCTTGTTGTTGTAGTAGGCCTCCTTGAACTAACACACTGCCTATAAAAGAGAAGTTTGATGCCTAAGGGGGCAGAGCCCTAGTGGTTGAGGATAAAACTAATGACTTTTGGAACATCTTAAGAAAAATCCCTTTAATTTGACATATCAATCGTCAAAATAGGTCAAGAAATAAAACGTGGCCGAGCTCACAATAGTAGTTTACGCAACGATTGTATTATGAAGGCCTTTAAGCCACGAGTGAGATGTAAGTTGGAACACGAGCGAAGCGAGTGTTCTAAATATCTCACGAGTGGCTTAAAGGCTGAATACAATCGTTGCGTACACTACTTTATCTACGACCAAAAATATACAGGCTATTTGATGTTTGATGTTGATTGTAGATTTAATCATTGAATAAATAGACCAAAGCGAACTAGGTTTCTTATCTTGGGCCAATTCCTCAAAATACGCAATGAAAACATTCTCGGAAAACGAACTAACACCATTTCTAGTTTTCCACTCCATAAACCGGTTATAAACCTTTTCATAACGAAATTTAGATTTTTCTGGCAACAAATTGTTCAGAGCCGAATTTGCTTTTGTATTAATTTCCTCTGGAGTTAAACAAAATTCATCACTATCACTCATGTTTGCGGAATGCGTCAACTCACGTTTGAGGTTAGTTACAATAACACACTAACATCCGGAACGTATGGGTACAATCAGCTGATGTACGAATAGCGTTATTTTTATTACAACTCTACTTCCGTCAAATGACGAGCTCTCATTGGTCTAGAGCCTATTATGTAAAGTGACTCCTGTTAGGTAATGCTATCATTACCTAATCGGGTTGGCTTTTGGTTTGTAATGTACCTCTTTCTGATGTTACTTGTAATAGCGTTATTGGTGTTTATTGCAATGGTCGTAGATAAAAATGTTTTTGGACAATCTTCGCATGGTATTCAATAGATACCGGTGCTGTTTGAAGTGGTCGGGGTTTCTTCCTTTTTTTGGTTTCAAAATTTTGTTTAAGCTGTGGTAGTTCTGCAAGCTAGGCGGTAGCCTTGTTTACGGAATATGTTGTATGCTGAATGCTCTAAGGTTTTGTTGTAGTCTGTGACAATATATTGGGGTTTAGTTAGAGTGTTTGGGGTTGGGGTTAATAAGGATTGTTCGACAGCATCGCAGTAAATAAGGTTATTATAACTATTGTAATATTATTTCATTAGTTTTACTTTTCATTATTTTTTAAAGCATAGTTCATTAGTATATTATTATTAGTTGAGCTATTATTAATCAAAAATAAATGTAGTTCCTACTGTCATATTGTCCCTCTAATCTACTAAAAATCCACTTTTATCACGTCTTCGTTTACTGGCTGAAAATAAATCAAGCCTGTTTGTTGGCCTACATTTATTCCATTTATCACGAATGTGTTACATTATATGAATATAACTTTGTTCTGTTATATAATTGGTATAAATGTTACTAATTTACATACATAATTTTGTCATATCTTGAATCTCACTATAATCTAATGTAACCTAGTCACAACTAATCTTAACCTGTCTTCAATATAGCCTAGGCTTATGTAGTTGAAACTAATCCTAATGTAAGCTTAATATAATCTTCCTACCTAACTTAGTCTAATAAAACCTAGTTAAACCTAAACCAACTAACTTCACACGTAAACCACGAGATTATAGATCTGTTTTTTTGTATAAACACTTAGCCCTAAACTAATCTACATATTGCGGTTACAATGTTTGCGCTAATGGCAATCGTAATAAAGTGATGTTTATCTTTGTTCCTTAACGACACATAAACATTCGGCCTTGACGATTCGGATTACGAGTTGTTGTAGCGGCAATAAAGTTAGCTGAAGAGTGAAAGTAATAACATAAAAACAAAATATTAATAACATAAATATATAGGGTGTAATTAAGTAGAGAACAATACAAATGTACAAAAATGCGGGATTAAGTAAGATTGGCATTTTGTTTTGTTTTTGGCGTTTAATTTGACAAGTTAAGTGGTAGACTTTAGGGGCCGCGAGACTTCATTTTTAACCGTATTTTTAAATTCTTAATCAGGCGATGATAACCGCACAAGTTTTTCGCTTTAAAAAATTTAAATTCTTCAAACATCGTCAAACGAATTTTTAAAGAAGGCAATCAATAATTTAATAAA
This sequence comes from Philaenus spumarius, assembly GCA_018207615.1. NCBI lineage: Eukaryota > Metazoa > Arthropoda > Insecta > Hemiptera > Aphrophoridae > Philaenus > Philaenus spumarius. Next base: position 104,362 of record JAGFPH010004153.1, read on the forward strand.
AAATGAATACACGTGAATTTTGTGACAGAATGTCTTGAATGATTCAATGACTGTGACAATGTAACATTAAACCGATAAAAGTGAAATTAGGTGCAGACCCTTTTTTAATCTTGTAAGGGCTCACTAAGAAATTAATTTTTGTTTGAAAACTATCACCTACGTAACCAATAAACTTCTATTTTTATTATAAATACGTATATATGCGCGAAAAAAGAATGCATTGGTTTTGAAGCACAATTTTGTATGAACTTGGTTCTAGCTACAAGTAATGTGTACAAATAACATTTAACGAAATTTATGCATCAAATAATGTTATTTATGAAATTTACTAAACAATCTTTTACTATGTTTAGCCTCCTTCCAGTCCTGCACACTTGCTCCAGCATTCCAGAAGATATTCGATTAGAGTAGTAAAGATCATGTGAGTGTAATACAAAATTCTTTCACAGCATCATTAAGTTCATTTTTAATGAGTTGAATTTTGACCTACCTAAAAATTCTGTAAGTGAACAGATCTTGTGGAAGTTTTATGGTGCTATCTGATGAAATCCCAACTTGACCTCGTACAAAGTTTCCACTATGAGAGTGGAATTTTTATGACTTTTCCAAATGAAAATGTGGTTGTGGTTTACTCTGAAATAGAATAGTTCATTATTTGTTATTAACAACTTAAGAAGTTGTTTGACAGCAATAATTTTTTTTGCGTTCAGACTTCATAAATATAATTGGCACTCATTTTTGCTAATATTATGGTGTTGTTTTACTAATAATTCCGCACTACCAACTTATATTTTGGTAACTTTTGAGTGCTTTAGTATTGGTAAGTTTGACTGTTTGAGTTTGCAGTCATGTGGTTAATTTTAAACTGATAACTGAACTTCTAAATGACACAAATCATACAACTTAGACTAAGAGTCACATTCATCGCTAAATTTATTATTACATTGCGAATATATGATTCATTTATGCGTCCTATTTTTAACATCCTTATATATAATACGTGAAGCAGTTTTTTGTGAACACAATTCCTCCCTTATTTCTGGACAAATTTTAACGTATGAGGTGTCAAAAAATTCGTCTCATTTCGTAGTTTTGCAATAAGGTTTTTTGATGTCAAAAATTCTTGTCCTTAATGGCGTGAGCTAATCTCAAAGGTCGGGTTTTCCCCTCAAGATTAACATGGAACGAATTTAAAAACCATTTCTATACAAAACCGCTGTTTATAATAAGAAACAAACTACTCCAGCTGCTTTCGTGGATGTAAATAATGATGTTTATAGTAATAATAATAATAATAATAATAATAATAATGTTTATAATAATAATTTAAAAACCATTTCTATACAAAACAACTAATTATAATAAGAAACAAACTAATCCAGCTGCTTTCGTGGATGTAAATAATGAATTTTATAATAATAATTTAAAGAATACTCAGGAGGTTATAAAAACGTTTCTATATAAAACAGCTGTTTATAATAAGAAACAAAGTACAGTACGATTTTTTTAACCGTGCCCTCGGCTCGGCTAGCGCGTGTTGGGCTAGCGGAGTAGCGGGGAGGGATTGTAAAGGCAGTTCCACAAACTTCGAATAAACCAAAATGATTGAATAACTATTCGAATAAAATTATTGAAATAATAAGATATGTATAATATACAATATTTTATAACGTTTATGAAATGAGGACGAACTCGGTCAACGGAAACACAGCCTGGCGGCACGGCCCGGCCAGGTGTAGTTTTAATTGAAACGCACACATTATACCGCTGTACCGAGCAAACCGTAAGTCAAACGAAAAAATGTTACAAATAAAATATTTAATTTGGACCTTTATCTAAAACTTTCTCGCGAAGACTTTGTCTCTGACCAACAAATAAAAAACTTTCCAGCGGTGTGAAAATTTCATGTCATTATTAAAGTACATTGTTGTAATATTGATTTTTTAAATATGAAATAGGTTTTGTAATTAATTTTCTTTTACATCATACAAATCGTATGGTTCTTATCTGCGTATCCGTGCAAGTTTCATAATTTTACATCGCTGCTAAGTGTATTAAATGACAGTGTTATTGAAGCTCGGTTTTCTCTGTTTCACGCCGCTCGGCGTTAGAGTAGACAGATCGATTTCTAACGTTATCATTCAGGTTAGTACAACCGTGGCCGAGGGCACGGTTAAAAAAATCGTACTGTAATCCAGCTGCTTTCGTCTATGTAAATAATGAAGTTTATAGTATTTAAAAGGTTATAGGAACCTTCTTAATGTTAAACAGATAAAGTCTGATTCCCTTCGTTTGGTAGGTTTGTTCAAAGAACAGAAAATGCCTCGAGTAATTATAACAGCTGTTATAAAATATAGGAAATAATTTGAATGGAACATTTAACATTACTCACCATCTTAGTTTTGAGGTTACTATTAATCCTAAACCTTTATTATAAATAAAACATAACATATGTTTTTAGGAAGTTCCATCGGGGGTAGGCGTGTGGAGCACGCAGGGGTCTCCCCTAGTGTAATGATTATTCTCTGCATGACACTACTGAATACATCCGGCTGCGACATGTGCATTACAACTGACAGTTATGGTGGGCAAAAAAATGTCAACTTATATCAAGTTAAAACATATACGCATGGTTACAATTAAATAAATTTTAACATTTTGCACAAATCACTCTCATAAAATTTGGCTACAACCATAGATCATGAATAATAAATAGATCTTGCATCCATGCGGAGGCTGTGTGTCGGAAAAAAGGTTGTTGCGAAAATAGTACATGATCGCGCCGCGAGGTAGAGCTAGGGAGAAAGCATTGGTAGCATTGGTGTTTCAAACAGCTTCCTTCATTTCCCCAATAGATAGCGCCAAAAAAGTCAAATTTCCAGTGGAACAAAATATTGCATTGGATCGGAGTTCTATTAGGTTATCCAAATAAAATGCTACAACGTAAATTTATCAATAAACTACTCTAACATATTTTTGTATGACGAATAGGTTTTGAAGACGGAGGAGCAGCTTATAGTACAAGTAAACAAAACTTTAGTAACATGTTTAAACCTTGATGTTCCCCCCCCCCCCTTAAACGATCTAATTTCACACGGTTACCTACTATTACAACTTAGCAACAAAGTTTTGAACCGCTATAGTTGAACAAAACTTGCCACCACCCTCCAAATGTAACTTTCCTGCCTATAAGTCTGAACATCGTTAAAATAAAGAAAATAGGTTCTTAATAACAATTATACCAATCACGCCCTGTCACGTTAAGTTGATAAATTTAGAAATGCACCAGAAAAACTATTTATAATTTTATGTAATATTTTTTTTAGGCGACCTTGTAACCAAGAGAAGCGTGTCTGACTCAAAAGGTTGACGCTCTTGTGATGTAGGTATTAAAAAAGGGTTTTCAAGGTGTACTTCTCATTTTAAAACCACAGACTATCTTAATTTTTCAAACACTAAACACATATGCTTCATAAATTCTTAAATTCAAGTTTTTTTTGGAGATTCCAAAGAAGATTTTCTTTGTGCAATCTTAAAATCTTTAAATAAAATGTTGCGTACACGCTTTAGCTTTAACCGTCAGTTAGACATTGTTTTGTGAAGTTGAAGTATAAAACTCGGTGCTTAGCTATCAACACGATATAATCTACGCAGCTACGTGAATCCACTTTGTTAAGTGTCCAGCCATTTTATTGTTTGCTGATTCATGTGACAAGATGGCGTGCGAAACAGCGTACTAAGATAGTTTGGTAAATATAGTATGTACCTACGATATATCTTCATAGAAAGTAACACGGTCCACTCTATCCTCTCAAAAAGCAATAATACATTTTGACAGTTTATAGGAGCGTGAACTTTTGATTATGAGAGACGTGAAAGGAACCTCTTGAGATGTAAGTAATGATCCCGTCAAAACCCTCGACTCGAGAGCACTCCACACCCTCATAACAAGCGACTTCCAAAATATACAAAATTCCAATTTGTTTGTCCAGTGCGTATCTTGATAGTTAAAGTATAATTGTTATAATAATTTGTTTGTAACTTTAGTCTGTGTCTTTAAACGAAATCTTTAAGTATAGGGAACTAATGGTTAAAGGCTAACAATAACCATGTATTCTTTAAGCAATATTCGTATACGTTTTTAAGCAAATCAGATAAATCGTTTGTGATGTTTCCTCGGAACATATAAAAATACAATTTTACAATTACTTGTTATTTTAAAAGAATAAATATACAATTATTTTAGAATAACCCAATATTTATTTGAAGAATAAATACTAAATAAAGAACAGGAAGACACGTTATGAAAGTGCTACTCTTTTATTAAAGCCGATGAAAATTCCACCTTTCAGGAAGTTATTTATATATAAAGTTTTATGTTTTTTTTTTTTAAATAGCTGTGGTGATTAGAAAACAAATGGAAGATTTAGAACACTTGATTTACGGTATAAATGAAATATAGTAGTTCCAAAATATTAACACTATTCGGAAATCGTTTTTCATATCTAGCACCTAAATTCTTTAATCATCTCTCGGTTGAAATAAAAAGTTACCAGAATAAGCTTTTAAACTTTTTCGGGGCTTTCTTAATGAAAATGAAAATGTAAAGTATTTTTTTAGTGTTTGGTATAAATAATATTGCTTCAGGTTTTGGTATACTTTGAAATTGTTTTTATACTATTGTGAATGTTGTTATTGGCGTAGTTATTTGCATAATAATATTTTAACTTCCTGCGCAAAAAGAGGGGAGTTGTAAGTTTAACGTGTGTAGCTCCCAAACGGGTGAACAGATTTAGATTTAGTTTTGTTCGTATGAAAGGTGACTTGATCGAGAGTTTTCTTACCTCTCAGATTCAAGAAAATCTGTTCAGCCGTTAGGGGATTTTTCAATTTTTAATTTTCATATTTTTAGATTCATCGACATGAAAGTTATAAAGGGAGAAACACATTTTATCATCTTTGAAGGCATATAAACATTTTTAAATACAATAAACTAAATATTTAATTGATTTTCATTATATAACAACTGGCTGATAATGTTAAGTATGGCAATGCACGGAAAACACTAATATTAAACGTATATATCTTTAATACACTGAATTAGAATAATAAAAGAAATATAAATTTTTAAGGGATATATTGTCAAATTAATTTATCCTATGACAATATCTTCACAGTTTCTGTGTAAACTAATATTGGTCCTGTTTTTCAAAAAAAATTGTCGTATGTCTTTTAGGTTTCATTATTTTCAGGTTGTATTTATCACCTAGGATAATTTGTCACGGGAAACCCATGCCATCTTATTTTATGTAAAGATTTTTTTACATAACGAAATGAGATGCTGAATCCCAAACTCTTTCTATAAACGTAACATATTCGCTTATGAATCAATTTGGTTTGGTGTTTTATCGGAAAGTCTCAATGGTGTTCCTTTCTCTTACAAAATTAATTGAATTCGTGTCTTTTCAGTAGGAAGCTCAGGAAATTCTTTCAAGGAGCTGAAGACTAATGACTGTAAATAAATGGAACGCTTCGAAAGTTTTACTTTTTAATAAAGTTTTCTGAAGTAATATTATAGATTGAATAAAATGCAAAAATTATATCTGTCTATGTGACTTTCAATTGAAAAGTAATTTACTTACTAAGTATGACGCGTTTAGGAACTGGTTCCATCATCAGATATCCCTCTGCTGAGGTCGTCATAACATTAAAATAACTTATTAAAAGACATAACACATATACTACTTATACACACATCAACACAAACAATCCATATAAAAAAATACAACCGCGTGTGCACACGAACGACTCCGTTTGACTACTGAAGCCACGGTTTCCCTTTCCTACCAAGTTTATTGTTTGCTTTTCTTATCTAACTCCTTGGCGAAGTCGTACATTAAATTAGATCTAAAATTCAGTTGGTCGTTTAACACATGATCTGGATTTTCTGATTGCGCTCTATATATTTCATACTCCTCCAGCGCGTCCATTAGCTTGCCCTTCTTACATATGTGTAGTGGACGGAAATTATTTTCAAAGTTAGTGTAAGAATGTACTTCTTCCGTTATGTGGCGTGCGAAGTTGGATTTGTCAACGGCTCCACGGTTACTTGGGAGATGTTCCTTATATCGTTTTTTAAATTGTCTCCCGGTTTGTCCTATATAAAAGCATTCACACTCATCGCAATTTATTCTGTATACACCCGTCTGTTGCTCTAACGGTGTTGTTTTTTTAGGTTTTAGTAGGTTTCCAATGTTATTCGAGGTGCGGAATGACATGGTAACATTTATCTTCCTCAGTGTGTTGGTCAATATGTTAGGTAGGACTACTCCATATTCTGTGGATCTGAATGTTTTTTTAATATTTGTTTCCATTGTTGGTTTGTTCTTAAATTTGTTGTATTTTTTAAGAATCTCGTCAATCATGGAGCTTCTATACCCGTTCTCTACGGCTATATATTTTATAATATTAATTTCTTTATGGAAATCCTATTTACTGAGTGGTGTTGTTATCAATCTATGGACAAAACTATTGTATGCAGCCTTTTTGTGTGCATTTGGGTGATGTGATTCCGCATGAATAGTAGATACAGTGGTCGTAGGTTTTCTACAAATCTTGTATTGAAAAACGTCTGTTCTAACGACCGTGAGATCTAAGAAATTTAGCGACCTCTCAGTCTCCAATTCAAGAGTGAATTGGATTCGCCTGTTGATTTGGTTCATATACTTTTTCATGTTTTCAATCTGTCTGCACGTACCATTGAATATGACAAAGGTGTCATCTACATAACGGGAATAACTTATTATGTTGTTTTGAAATTTATTCTCTTTGGACATAAGGTATTTGTTCTCAAAATCATTCAGATATATGTCAGCTAACAAACCTGAGAGTGGGGATCCCATAGCCAGTCCATCTTTTTGGATATAGAAGTTTTCGTTAAATGCAAAATAATTCTGACTTAGTATAACTTCCAACATTGCTATCAGTTCATTAATTGAGAGCGGATTTAATATCTTTGCTTCCACAAGACGTTTAATTATTATTGATATTGTTTCATTAACTGGAACATTGGTGTAAAGATTGACAATGTCAAAGGATGCCATTTTATATGTGGGCAGTAATTTAATGTCATTGATTTTGTTGATAAACTCAATGTTGTTTTTTTAAACTATGATTGTTCTCTAATTTTACGCTGTTCTGTATGATCTTAGATAAGATTTTGGCTACTTCATATCCAGGGGCGGAAGTGAAATTGATAAGGGGCCTGATAGGGATACCAACTTTATGGATCTTAGGTAGGCCTCTAAACACAGGTGCCTGAGCGTTTAAGGGTTTAATTCTATATCTGATATTGTCACTGAGTAAATGGGTGCTGACGTTAATAGCTTTATTTATATCTTGTACACATACGTTGGTGGGATCTCTATTCAATTTTCCAATATTATTGTTACAAATAAAGGTGTTAACTTTCGTGTTGTAATCATCTACATACATTATAACGACCGTAGATCTAATTTAATGTACGACTTCGCCAGGGAGTTAGATAAGAAAAGCAAACAATAAACTTGGTAGGAAAGGGAAACAGTGGCTTCAGTAGTCAAACGGAGTCGTTCGTGTGCACACGCGGTTGTATTTTTTTATATGGATTGTTTGTGTTGATGGGCTCGTGTATAAGTAGTATATGTGTTATGTCTTTTAATAAGTTATTTTAATGTTATGACGACCTCAGCAGAGGGATATCTGATGATGGAACCAGTTCCGAAACGCGTCATACTGAGTAAGTAAGTAAATTACTTTTCAATTGAAAGTCACATAGACGAATTTAATTTTTACATTTTATTCAATCTAATCAGTAACTTGGATACAGAACAATGCATTTTAACCCTTAATTGGTGCACAATGGTCTGTCAGACCGCGAGGGAAATTTTCTCCCCCATAATTCCCACATAGCACAACCTGGCGCTTCCTTCTCCCTAGTACCTTCGAGTCGACCACTTCTCTAACAGTAGTAAAAGTGACATCGATTGTAGTGCTTTATTGTGAGTTGTACAACAGCTTTGAGGTCTCGCAGACGTACTGCACCAAATTATAGAATTCAATGCGGTCTCCCAGACGTTGTGCACCGATTACGTTTTAGATCTAGCGGTCTGTTGGACTCCGTGCACCAGTAGTGATTCTCTTTTTTTAAAGTAGGGAGCATTATAATAAGACACTTATTAAGACTAGAAAATAAAATAAATCAATGGAGGAACTGCCAGGAACTTTAACCAGTGGACCAGCAGGTTCTGGTAGTGAGAGACCAGTTAGGCTCAAAGTACAAAATAAAACCTACCAAAAAAATGTCAGTTGTCATAGTGCTGATCTTGAAGAATTGGTATGCAATACGCTATTTGATGACGACGAAGATGACATGGATGGTGACGATAGTGACAAAGATCCCGACTACGAGGAAGAAAGTTGTCACGACACAGATTCTGAACAAGGATGTTCAGAAAATGAAACACAACTGGAAGAAATAGATGCAATGGATATTAGTACTGATGAGAATATTGATACTCTATGCCCAAGGGATCTTGATGTTACGAAAGAAAATGGAACGATTAATGTCAACGTAGAATCAGTAATTGAGGAAGTTATAAGAACGGCAATGGAAACAGACCCTGATGTTATCAAGAGAGGAGATGATACATTTTTTTACGGTAGGAAAAATCAGGAAATGTTCAAGAAAAATGTACCAGCTTTTAAATGGCGTAAAGAAGCACCTAATAGCAACGTAAGGACAAGACAGGAAAATATCGTTACTCGATTACCTGGACTAAGAGGTACGGCAAGAAACTTGGGCAATAATCCTAACATTGAAGACATTTGGACTCTACTGTTTTCGCCAGATATTTTAGATACTATTGTTCATTGGACTAACAAAAAAATTAGCGAAGTAAGACCAAAATATGCAGACCAAAAATCACACATACATGACTTAGATGTTATTGAACTAAAAGGGCTAATAGGATTATTAGTGTACTCAGCTGTATTTAAGTCTGGAAACGAATCTGTGCTAAGCTTATTCGCCACTGACGGTACAGGTAGAGACGTATTTCGGTGTACCATGTCAAATAAACGGTTTTTGTTTCTCTTGCAGGTTTTACGTTTTGACAATCCTGATGACCGGCAAGAAAGAAAAAAAGATGATTCTTCAGCTGCAATAGGAGAAATTTTTGGTAAATTTGTTAAGAACTGTCAATCATGTTACACCCCTGGGGCCTACCTTTGCGTGGATGAGATGTTGACTCCATTTCGCGGTCGTTGTGCTTTTCGGATGTACATGCCGAAAAAACCTGCCAAATACGGACTCAAAATTCAATGTTTAACGGATGCGAAAACACATTATTTAGTCAATGCATACATTTATACTGGCAAAAACAGCGAAAGTAAAACTTTGACAGATGAGGAATTGAAGTTTCGAATACCAACACAAGCAGTGTTGAGATTAGTTCAGCCATTCCTTAACTCAGGAAGAAATGTGACTGCCGATAATTGGTATTCCTCAGTTCAATTAGCAATTGAACTATTAAAGAGAAAAATAACTTATGTAGGGACATTGAAAAAGAATAAACTTGAGATCCCCGAAGCATTCCAACCAAAGAGAGATAGAGAAGTTAATAGTACACTGTTTGGTTTCACAGAAGATATGACTCTGGTCTCATATGTTCCCAAAAAGTCAAAAGATGTTATACTTCTGTCAACTTTACACCATGATGACACTAAGGACGAGAACTCAGGAAAACCAGAAATAATAATTGACTATAACAAGACAAAAGGAGGAGTAGACACAGTGGACCAGATGTGCGCCAATTATAGCTCTACACGTCGGTCGCAAAGATGGCCTATGGCAATTTTTTATACCATGATCAATGTTTCAGCGGGGGTAAACAGCTATGTTTTGTACCAAGCTTACAGCAATACTCCAAAAATATCAAGATTGGACTTTATGAAAATGCTGGCTCGCTCTCTGACTTCCCCCTTGATGCATCGTAGAATTACTGTCGGCTTTATCACACAAGAGTTAAAGTTAAACATTAAAAGGATACTTGGAATTGAAGATGATTACGTTCCACCACGGCGACACGAATTTTTTGAGAAGAGGAAAACTTGTTCGTTTTGTCCGCCAAGTCTAAAAAGGAAAACCAAATATCCCTGCCAAATCTGTAACAAATCCATATGCTTGGAATGTGCAAGAAACATTTGCCCAGACTGCTACAGAGAAAGTGAGTTAGTCGCAGAGTACATTTACCTGGAACTTGTGATGTGCATTTAAGTGTTTGTGTTTTTTACTACTTATATTTTTGTACTTTAATAACCTTTTGAATAAAAAACATTCTAGCTTTTGTTACAATATTCCTTTTTACAATACGTTTTGTTAAAATTCTGGAATTCCAGACTGGAATAAAAGTTAAGTTCTTATTTTTATTCATGTTACAATAATTAGTTCTTTGCTTTACATTTATTACTTACGACTTCTATTTTTACTAGCTTATATTTAACTGTTTATTTAATTTTATTATTCTAGCTCTTATTTAAGTTTGTTTACGATCTGGTTTGATAAAAGTCTGATATACCTCAACCTCAATCAAAATATCTTGTAGCTATTATTAACCTCAAACTTAGCTTATAAATTTTGTATTTTATTTGTACTAGCCTATAAATTTGTATTTACTTTTTATTCTAGCTTTTATGTATTAGCTTTATTTACAATCTCATTTCGAGAAAGTCTGAAATATTGATAGACTCATGATTCATATAGTTGTAAGCTTACTCTAAACTTATTCCTTCAATGGTGTATTTTTACTAGTTTATATTAGCAATAGTGTGATTACCTATTATGGAAAATATTCCAACTTTTATTAATAAGAACTGTTTTTATAATAACAAATGTTTTTCAAATTAAATGTTTTATGTTTTATTAAAAAAACCTATCATACAAGCTTAGTTGGGCAAATTATTTCGAATATTCTAGTGACAACTTTGAAAACATTAATTAAGGTCCCATGTAACACTATATTAAAAACAATAAATTCAGGGTATTTTTAGGTCTATTAGCTACAAAAAAGTCCATAGAAGTAGTACCAAATTTTAACTGGGTATATTTTTGTTTGCGTTAAAATAAAAAAATGTACATTTTGTACGTTTTTTAAAAATACCAACATATATAATTATCCATAACAAAAACTTTCAAATATACAGTTTAAACTTGATCAGAAATAACCAAATAACAAATAAAATTGTTTACAGGCAAAAAAATAATATTTTAAAATAAAATAATAAATAAAAATTTTAAGCGGTCTGTGAGACAGTTGTGCACCAGTAGAGTAACTTTTCCAATGTGCACCAACTAAGGGTTAATATTATAGAGGTTGATTCTTGAACGTTTATATTTAATACAACAATAGTTTAGTTTGGGAAAAGCATTATTGTTGTTGACTTTAAAGTTAAATTTAGTTTCAATACTTCCTATTATGGTGTTTAACTTTAGATTATGATTTTACAAAGTATAACATTTCATACTAATCTACATTCGAGTTGAATGAAATGCTTTTCATATTTTCCTCCAGTGTAACGTTCTAACGACAGTCACAAATTCTAGTATTTAACTGTCTGCACACTTTGTATGATAACACAACTGTACATTCTTAAGAAAATAAAAATACACCTTTTACTCTGAAACAGTTTACTCGTTTAAATGTACATGTTTCTCAATTCTATAAACTACAGCTGTGTGAATATCTTGAATTACATGAAGCTCATATAAAATTACAAACCAATTTATAAAAAAACACTATCAACAACCGTTTAGCCATCGTAAATCTCAAACTTTGATTTTAACTACGTTATGAAAAACTATAAAAATATAAGATTCGTTCGTGTAAATGTAGCATTTAAAATCTAACTCAAAAACTTTAAAAATGCAAGTGTAAAATACACATATGAATGAAGTAAACTGGTCATGACTTTGATTCACCTTTATGTCTGATGTTACTCTACAGACATGCGCATTTAAAGTGAAAGGGTTGCTCCTTTAATGATGTATATATATTTTTAAATACCGTACCCATTTTTCAGAAAGATTTAAAAAAAAAGAATTTGTTGCAGTCGTTACCGCAGTGCTACTTTAAAAAAATGTCTACCTTTTTTTCTTTTCAAGGTCCCTATACAACAATACCAAAGTCAATAATTGAAAAGTTTATGTATACATATTTATTATTATTTATTCACATTATCGCAGTAAAAAATTGTTGTAAACCTTCTAAATACTACCAATATTCTTCTGTGAAACTTGTTTTGATAATTGCAATAAATTTATTTAATTTTAGCTTACTGGAACATTGAAATCTACCTGCGCCTGTAAGTCAAACCGAAAGGAATTATTCCTTCTAACGTGTGAGAGATTATACTGATTATTAAATTATCTTATATATTACCTCGCTAAGGAATTTCTGTATCGGTCCATTACGCCATTATTTTTCAAACAGTTTGTACAAATAGTCATTTTAAACGTTTTATACTGCAAACTTACAGAAAATTTCAAAATAACACTGTATTTAAAGCAAAATAATTATTGACTTTAAAAAATACGCCATGGTTTTTAAATAGGAGTAATTTTTGTAGGAACTATTATTTATTTTTTAGTTCGGGAGACCCAGCTAACGTGGGCTCATGACAAATGTACCAATTTGAAGACCAACTATTTCTATACTCTCAAAAATGTTTAAATTTATCATTTCCTCCATTTAAGTTTGTTAAATAATACAAAATATAAATCCCGAAAAATTAAAAGTTAGTCTGTAAACTTGCCATAGTTTGAGGGAATCATTCAATGTACGCTCATATTATATATATATACCAGGTGTCTTAAAAGTCCCCAGCCCCTGTTATTTTTTTTTTTTTTTTTTGTTAATCAAAATAGACAGATTTGCTTTGGGGATTGTTATCATGACCAAAAATGGTGTTACTTTTTACTATTAGGAGTCGACAAATATGCACAGTTATGAACAACAAAGCAAGGTTATATCAACCCAACGTCCAGTACACCTGGGAATTCCAGAGGGCTTAACTTTACTGTTTTATACTAATTACTATGTTTTATAACTTAGATTGAGTGATTAAACCCTTGTAAAAAATAACAGAAGTATCATCTTTAACATTTTAATATTATTTAAGTGGGGAAAATTATAACTTTGATTGGCCATTGTGTTGGAGTTAGAGTCTACATACAGACCTCCGGTTTGCGCCAATCCTCTTCTTTTATTAAAGCCTTTAAAATGAGGTGTCACTCAATAGGGGTTCTCATTTTAAATTTTCGAATTACCCCCAAAATACCCCATTTTTGGGGGAGGGGTTAACATGTACGATACATAAAAAACTACATTTTTGGTCATGTTAACAATCCCCAAGGCAAATCTATTTCCACTAATAAAAAAATAATTTCGGGTTGGAGACTTATAGGACCCTGGTAAGACTAAGACACCTGGTATAGGCTCAATAAGCTCAAAATTTGAAGCTTGAATCTACTCCTCAAAATTTGTCATTTTATTACCTTAAATGTGTTAAATAATACAAAACGTAAATGCCTTCATACATGATGAGTTTAATAGTCATTTTGTATTTACAACTTATTTTTGATTTATTATTACTGAAATCTTATTTAGTGTTTTAATATTTAGACAGCTGATAAAAGTTTTGACTTATTTTCCTTGTAAATTAAACTACAAATAAAACCTTTATAAATTAATTATTAATTGTGTTAACACAACCTGCATAATTGTGTTGATTTTAAAAATTAGCTATTTAGTTTATTGATAAATCATTTATTAACATTAATGTGACAAAGTTACCAAATTGTCTAATGCGATTAAATCTGTGACGTAAGTACGGAACAAAATGAAAAAATGAGTGTAGGTTGTATACACGATTATGTGTGGGTTATAAATAACTAAAGTTAGGCTTATATAAAGTTACGTTATTAATGTTGAAAAGTCGTTACAATATTAGCTCTGTACGGGTATACAGACAGCTAGAGATAGTTTTAAATATCAACCTTTGGATGCTCAACTTTGAAAAACCCAAAGCTCACTGAAGCTGCAACTCATGCTAAAAATCCTGTTACAATGGAAATGTTATCTTAAATATTAATAATATTGGTCAAATAAGGAGTAGGTTTCATTTTATTAAGCACCAAGAAAACATATTTAGGCTTTCTAGAAAAACAACTTGGCCTTTTCTATGTCTTTAAAATTCTGTTTCACAAGACCATATTTGCCTCTTTTGGAAATTTTATTCGTCCCAAAAGCTTTAAAGGCACTCCAAATGGAATTTTTTTTTCGATATTTATGATTTCTTATTATCCTGTTCTTCCTCTTTCCAAAAAGATACAACATGATATGGTTATAATTATCTTTATGTCCGGAAAAAAATACTCTAAGCGTTACCATGTACATAAATGACTTTAGAGGCCACATGAATTCACTGTAATACAAACACTTTTATAGTGTTCATTATTGTACAGTGAGTTATTTTAAAGAACTTCGGTGAAGAGGAAGCTGGAAGACATATATGCTGCTGAAGAAGACCCAGACAACCTCACTGTCCAGGAGGCCATCAGCAAAAGGTAGGCTACTTATGAAACCGTAGTTCGTGGCTTAACCGTAAGTCGAATTTAAAAACTAAATAAATTATTATTCCATAAAAGTATTTGATTTAGTTCTACTTGAATTAAAAAATGAGACGAAACAAATGAAACCTCGCGGCTATGAAGGATATACAAAATAAGACCGTTTGGACAGCGTGGGAAGTGTTGGTACATGGGTTGAGATCACTATCACGACGTTTAAAATGTCATATTTTTCGTCATTTTTCAGTTTTGATCCAAGGGCATTTTGCCAACTACCTTTTTTATTCTTAAATTTCACTGGGAAATTTGGTTCCACGGTTATAAAAACCAAAAGGGACTCAAGTGACGTGAGTTTTCTACTATAACCACATCAGGCGTAAAACATTTGCCTGCCTCTGTATCTTTCCAAACAATCTATCTGAATATACACAGAAAAACATTAAAAACTAGTAATGGAATATCATAACGGTAATAAGAATAAGTTTTGTAAATACACCAGAACTTGTGTTTTATAATTTTATCTTCTAATTTTTAAACACTGTGATAAGAAATTTAAATAATCCTTTCAAAAATAATCTTTCATAATATGAAAACTAAACTTTTTGACAAAATTTTGACAAGTGTACCGTTTCGAAGACATATTATAAAGTTTGCAGTTTTTAACAGCAGCAATTTTGTAAATATTGTTTTGTACACATGTAGCCTACACTGTTGCAGCGCTAGAGCGTATAGAAAAACTGAACTCGAATGTTTCTGAAGTTATAGGCGCACCTGGTCTAAAAATTGCTGGCCGTGAATCGGATTTTAGCGTCAGCATTTTCTGAAACGCTCTATTTCGTCACGCTCTACTATATGTAGTACACATGTGTACATAGCAGAGTATATAGTTTACTTGTTAATACCTCTGAAATGGACATTGTGCTTCCTAATTTCGTAAGTTGAGTTAAAATAGTTTAATTGGTAATACCTTTGAAATGGACATTGTGCTTCCTCATTTCGTAAATTGTGTTAAGTCAAATAGTTTACTTGGTAATACCTCTGAAATCGACATTGTGCGTCCTCATTTCGTAAGTTGTATTAAAATAGCGTAATTGGTAATACCTATGAAATGGACATTGTGCTTCCTCATTTCGTAAGTTGTTTTAAAAAGTTTACATTTCTCCCGTGTGGTCTTAATCACACAATTTACATTTTTTTGTATCAAAGCTACAACGTTTTATACTGATAAAAATAAGATATTTGGAAAGCTAGAAGTTTCCCGGTATAGTTTTAAGACCTTTTTTCTATTATTATCACTTGATGAATTAGCTCTGACAATGCAGAAAGAACTTATCGAAACATTTGTTTTGAATGCAGAAACATCAATTTGGTTACAATAAAAATGTTAAACTCGCATCTCATATTTGGATGACATTTACAATGTAATTAACGGTGGAGTATTTTGCATATTATGATACTGTAAATAATGATATCAATGGAATGGAATAAATTACAATATGCTAAACGTTGTTGAATACGATTTGTATTTTACTAAACAAATCTCGATCGTGCTACATTATACATTACAAACATACAAGACTTTCATGTTTTATGTTTGAGTAAGTTGTGTTAAACTAGGGAAAACACTTGTGCGAATATACAGAGTGTTCATAAAGTATCTTTAACCCCTTTTATTATTTTTGTTACTGAAAATAATTTAACAACATTTTGTATATATCTTGTGCTGCAGGACACAAGTTTAGAGAATGGAAACTTTTAGGGTCTAAGTATGAAGTGGAGATAGACAAGAATTTAGAAATGTGGGATAAAAATAACCGTAATTTAAAAAATAGTCAATTAAAATATTTATTGAATAAAATCAGTTTGAAACAGAGGTAACAGAGTCTACTAGCAGCAACAAATAGAAAATATCATAAAATTTACTCCAGTCTAGATTTGAACCTAGGGGACAATTTTATAAACCCTATTTGTAGTAATAAAAATAAATATAAGATGCAGGAAATAAAATGGGCATTTAAGTGTAGCGCTGAATTAATTAATACAAATTTTAAACCGTGGGTTGAAGGGAAAAATTATCTATGTTCGTTGTGTAATATGTGGGTGAATGAAGATGTTTACCATTTTGTGGCAGAATGCCCGATTTTGATTCAATATAGACCATATTATCTGGGTAAAGAAAGATTATCTCTGTCAGAGTACAAGGACTTTATGAATGGTCAGGATTGGGGTGTATTGTGTAAATAGCCTATCTTAAACAAGCGTGGAATTATAGATGGACATTAATAAAAGAATTTAACTTTTGAAAATATTTTTAGATTTTGCTGATCTATTTTGTTATTAATAATTTAATTTTTGTACTGATTTTTGTTAAAACTTATATTTATGTTTGTATTGATGATTTTTGATTGTCTAAGTTAGAGTAAGTTTATACTTCTGTTTCTATTAAATGATAGTTAGTTGTTGCCAACCTAGCAGACGGCTGCAAGTCATGCTAGACTGTATGTTATGAAACGTTGTTGTAATTTTGAAGAAGTGTAAATAAACCATATATTATTATTATTAACAGGACACATTTTTTGGCACATCTGAATCTCTATGATTAGGCAAGGGGGGCAAGGGGGTTAAAAATTTCCCAAATATAAAGGTAGGTCTTAATACACCATTGAAAAGACTATTAAAAGAGAAGCACAATAGCGCAAGCTAGAGCTTAATATCTTACTTCGTTTCAAAGTAATGGACAATCAAAGTTCTGGAAATGATATTGTTATCATAGCATCAAAGCAGGTTGGTTATTAATTTGTTAATATTAGGAATAAGTAGGTTGTATGTTATTTTCCAGAACTTTGATTGTCCGTTACTTTGAAACGAAGTAAGATATTAAGCTCTACTTTGCGCAATTGCGCAATTGTGTTTCTCTATTAATAAGCTTTTATTGGTGTATTACATGAATTACCATTATATTGGGGAAATTTTAACCCCCCCCCCCAATCACTATATAGCCCCCCAAAATCGTAAAGGTTCAGAAATGTCAAAATATTTGTCCTGTTATGCAACATAAGATATATATATACAAATGTTTTTAAACATGATGTTATTTAGCTTCCAAGAATGCAATTATTATAATAATGGGTAATTAATTACCTTATTTTTATCCGTCGAGCACTCTAAAATATATCCTTTCTAGATTACCGGTTTCGGTGGTTCATGCCACCATCATCAGATCAACCTCAAAAATGATTCATTCCACTGTTGTGGAACACGTCGTAAAATAAACTATACACAATTAACACAAAACATTAAAAAACACAAACACTTGAACAAATTTAAATTATACACTGAAAAAACAACTTAATACATCACATGAGGATTCCTCTACACATGTCATTTCATGGAGGGCATGTGTACAACTGTGGTCTTGTGCAATCTTATATATGAGATAAGGATGTCCAATCATGATGGTATTGAGTCAACAATTTTATCTCAGGTTGATGGCTGTGTTAAATAATTCATTAGATGAATAATGCAGTTTATCATTTAACATATTTACTGGATCATTTTTTGATGCACTATATATTTCAAATTCCTCTAGGGATGAGAGCAAACGGCCCTTTCTGCATGTATGAAGAATTTTCAGGTTATTATGAACATTGACGTATTTGTGGTCAAAATCAATGAGGTGATTGGCAAAACTGGATCTCTGTTCAAATAGCGTGGGTCTAGGTAGGTGTTCTTTAAACCGTTTGGTGAAAGATCGTCCAGTTTGACCGATATAAAATTTAGAGCAATCACTACACGTAATCTTATATACACCTGACGTGTTCATTCTATCAAAAGATGGATTATTGTTCTTTGGCTTCAAAAAGTTGACGAGGTTATTTGTGGTTCTATATGCCGGGATGATATTATATTTTCTCAATTCTTTCTTTAAACTAAATTCAAGTTTCCTGTTAAACTCAATGGGTATATAAGTTAGTTTCTTTCTTGGTTCATTGGGTAGTTCTTTTGTGCTATTCATTTTTCTTTTGTGTTTTTTAATTAGTCTGTCGACTAATCCTCGTTCATAACCGTTTACCGACGCTATGTGTTTTATTATGTTATATTCCCTTTGGAAATCACTATTATTCAGAGGCAAACTGAGTAAACGATGGACGAGACTGTTGAAGGCAGCCAACTTATGGTTCATCGGATGATTTGAAGAAGCATGAATAGTTTGGTCCGTTGCAGTAGGCTTTCTGTATATGCTAAATGTGTGAAATCCGTCTTTCTTGCCTATTGATATATCCAAAAAGTTAATGCTGTCGTTTACTTCATTTTCAAGGGTGAATTTCAACTTGGGATTAATACTGTTTAGATAATTTTTCATTAAATTCAACTGTCTAGCAGTACCATCAAACAAGCACAGGGTGTCGTCAACATATCTGTAGTAATAGACCAATTTATCTCTATATTTATTATTGTCTGAGAAAATATGAGTTACTTCAAAATGGATAAGATATATGTCAGCTAAAACACTCGAAAGAGGGGAACCCATAGCAAGTCCGTCTTCTTGGAAGTAATAACTACCATTGAAACAGAAATAATTCTGTTCCAAAACTAAGTTCAACAATGTTATGAGTTCATTTATAGCATCGGGGTTAAGTGTAGAATTTTGTTTGAGGTTATTTTCCAAAATATTAATTGTTTCCTTTACAGGTACATTTGTGTATAAATCAACGATGTCAAAGGACGCTAATATGTTATTCCGTTTTATTTCCAATGAACCAAGAAAGAAACTAACTTATATAAGTAGAGTCCGCGGCACTCTGGCGCCAAAAGTGGTGGGGGAAGGTCATTGACCTTGGGCCACGCCCCCTTTTTTTTGGGTGTTTTTTGGGTCTTTTTGGTTCCTAACCCAAGCCACGCCCAGTTTTTTTTGGGTGTTTTTTTGGGTCTTTTTGGTTCCTAACCCAAGCCACGCCCCTTTTTTTTGGGTGTTTTTTTGGGTCTTTTTGGTTCCTAACCCAAGCCACGCCCCCTTTTTTTTGGGTCCTAACCTAAGCCAATTTTTGGGAATTTTGGATTTTGGGGTTTTTTTTTGGGGGGGGTCCTAACCTAACATTTTTGGATTTTTGTTTTTTTTTTTTTGGGGGG
>JAGFPH010004154.1:0-11181 GCA_018207615.1 Philaenus spumarius
GCCACTACTTGATTGAAAATCAGCTGATTGTTTCTTTTGCTTCAGGGCCATTCCAGTAAGGATGTAAGTGACATATTATGTAACAGAGTGTATGGATTGAATGGTAGCAGAACTAAACTTATAAGGACTGAATGTACAAAACCAGCGCTCCAGTTGTGAAGTGTACCCGAGTCATATATTTTTTATTATAGTAAATAGGTTTCGCAACCCATTATATATATTTGTTTTCTTGAAGCTAATTAAATTTAAAACAAAATTCAATAACAAATTTTGTTTGGGAAAAAATTTTTTTTGCTGATTTTCAGTAGAACATCCTCTTAACAAAACATTTTTTAAATAAATTATGAATTACTTACAGGTGCTGAAACGAACAAAAAAGTCAGTTCAATGAACTATTATTCATATCGATTGATGGTTCGTGAAAATGCGGAAAATCACATCTTGAAATGTCGCCGTCTATTTCACCAATTTGCTGTCGATATGTACGTCAAAGTTGAAACTGAGCGATTAACATTTATCAGGTTGAACCAGACAAAACTCCGTTCCGAAGAGTATATCCACCTTTGAGATGCCATCAGTGCTGACGGAAACGCACAGAATGTCGGTCGAATGACGATTCTCCCAGCAACGTACGTCGGAAGTCCGAGACATATGCACGAGTACGCTCAAGATGCCATGTCGTATGTTCGCCATTACGGAACACCAGATTTGTTCATCACGTTCACGTGTAATCCGCAATGGATAGATATTCGACAAGAGCTATTCCCTGGCCAATCACCTATCGATCGCCATGACATCACCGCAAGAGTCTTTAAACAAAAATTGAAGTCACTGATGGATTTCATTGTCAAGCATCGCGTGTTTGGCGAAACACGATGCTGGATGTATTCAGTGGAGTGGCAGAAACGCGGGTTGCCACACGCACATATTCTCATTTGGTTGATAGAGAAGATAAGACCAAATGAAATCGATGATGTGATATCAGCGGAAATTCCCAACAAAGAAGAAGATCCAGGCTTGCATGAAGTTGTTACTAAGAACATGATTCACGGCCCCTGTGGAAAATTAAATAACAATTCGCCGTGTATGGTCGAGGGAAAATGTTCGAAGCGTTATCCACGGGCATTAGTAGCAGAAAAAAATTACGGGCAGTAGCGGTTATCCACTGTATCGTTGCCGATCAACTGCGGACAATGGAAATTCAACAATTGTCAAAGTGAATCAACAAAATATTGAAGTTGACAATCGTTGGGTTGTTCCATATTCGCCATTACTCTCAAAGACATTCAAAGCGCACATCAACGTCGAATACTGCCATTCCGTAAAATCAATTAAATACATCTGCAAGTATGTGACCAAAGGAAGTGACATGGCTGTGATTGGAGTTAGTGCGGAGAATTCGAACGATGAAGTCACTCAATATCAAATGGGCCGTTACGTTAGCAGTAACGAAGCAATTTGGCGCAATTTTTTCATTCGCCATTCATGAAAGATATCCCACTGTTGTTCACTTGGCCGTACACCTGGAAAATGGTCAAAGAGTATTTTTCACAGCAGAGAACGCATTACAACGAGCCAATCAACCGCCATCTACAACGTTAACCAGTTTTTTTGAAACGTGCCAAAATTATGACTTCGCCCGAACACTGCTATACTCCGAAATGCCAAAATATTATACTTTTAATCAATCGTCAAAGAAATTTCAACGACGGAAACAAGGAAATCCAGTTCCAGGTTACCCACAAGTATTTTCCACCGATGCATTAGGTCGCATTTACACAGTCCATCCAAGCAACGACGAGTGTTTTTATTTGCGTTTGCTATTAGTCAACGTTCGTGGCTTAACATCTTTCCAACATCTACGAACTGTTAATGATTAATTGTGTGACACATATAGAGAAGCCTGTCAACGTTTACATTTGCTAGAGAACGACACTCATTGGGATTACACCCTCAGAGATGCTGCAATTTCGTCAAATGCTCATCAAATACGAACTTTGTTTTCCATAATTATCTCAACATGCTTTCCATCAAATCCAATCGATTTGTGGAACAAATACAAAGATGACATGTCTGATGATATTTTGCATCAGATGCGTATTAGAACATCAAACCCAGATTTGCAAATGAGCGATGAAATTCACAACGAGACATTGTTATTAATTGAAGACATGTGCTTGATGATGTCGAACAAGGTATTACTTCAATTAGGTTTGATAGCGCCCAATCGTCCGATGCACGACGCATTTAATCAAGAGTTAAAACGCGAAAAAAAATATGATTGCGATGCATTGAAAGAATATGTTCGAATGAAAGTTCCGCTGTTGAACCGGCAACAAAAACATGCGTACGACACCCTCATGCAAATTTTGACAGATGGAACTGGAGGAATTTTCTTCTTGGACGCATCCGGTGGAACTGGAAAAACTTTTTTGATCGCATTGATTTTGGCAACGATTCGATCGCAAAATGGAATTGCACTTGCACTTGCTTCGTCTGGAATCGCAGCTACTTTATTGGAAGGTGGTCGAACAGCTCATTCAGCACTCAAGTTGCCGTTAAATATGCAAATCCATGAAACTCCAACGTGCAACCTTTCAAAAAACTGTGCGATGGCCAAAGTCTTACATAAATGTAAATTGATAGTTTGGGATGAATGTACGATGGCGCATAAAACATCTTTGGAGGCATTAGACCAAACGATGCAAGATCTACGAAACAATCAAAACCGGTTTGGTGGTGCAATGATTCTTTTGGCAGGTGATTTTCGCCAAACATTGCCAGTGATTCCAAGATCAACTCCAGCCGATGAACTTAATGCATGTTTGAAGTCGTCCGGTTTGTGGAAACACATTCAGACGTTCAAATTAAGCGTGAACATGCGTGTCGAGTTGCAAAACGACCAATCTGGAAAAGTATTTTCTAAAAAATTGCTGGACATTGGCAATGGTAAAATCCCAGTCGACATTTCGACCGGCTGCATTACGTTCCCCGCAGATTTTTGCAAGTTCATGGAATCAAAGACTGAACTAATTATAAAGGTATTCCCAAACATTGCTAAAAATTACAAAAATATTGGCTGCGAAAAACATTGATGTTAACGAATTAAATTTCAAAATTCAAAGTGAAATTGAAGGAGAATTGATGACGTACAAATCAGTGGATTCCGTTACTAACCAAGATGATGTCATAAACTATCCAACCGAATTTTTAAACTCGCTGGAATTGTCCGGATTGCCGCCTCACAATCTTCAATTAAAAGTCGGATCGGTAATCATAATGTTAAGAAATATCAATCAACCACGTCTTTGTAATGGCACTCGGCTTGCGGTGAAGAAACTGATGAACAACGTCATCGAAGCAACAATTCTTAGAGGAAAGTATAAAGGAGAAGACGTTTTAATACCACGAATCCCAATGATTCCGTCCGACATGCCATTTGACTTTAAACGCTTGCAGTTTCCCGTGCGGCTAGCATTCGCAATGACCATAAATAAATCACAAGGGCAGTCATTGAATGTTTGCGGCATTAATCTCGAAAATCCATGCTTCTCGCATGGTCAATTATTGTATGTCGCCTGTTCCCGTGTCGGAAAACCATCAGCTTTATTTGTTTACGCTCCAGACAACAAAACAAAAAATGTCGTGTATCAAAAAGCTTTACAATGAAGGAAATAATGATGTCATAGCAAACCATTAGAATTAACGCATTTTGTTGTTTCTACTGTTTACTTGAAATTATGACTTTATTTAATTATAAATTACATTTTGTGAAAAACTGCATGGTTCCAAGTCGATCACATTCAAGGCATATCAAACATTTCAAACATTTCAGTGGTGTACTGCCGATAGAATTCATCTCGCATATACAATTTTCAATCGGTGTTCTTCTGAATGTACTCTTCTAATTAAATAATATTGATGGCAACAATCGTTAATATACAATGATAAGTCAGGAATATGTTTATTTCTTATTTTTACCATAGTTATTGCATTCAATTTGAAAGTTGATGTAGCTTATTTCTGTGTTTGACAAAATTTAAGACATGTTAATGTACTGTATTCCATATCTGTACAATATATAACAATAAATGTTTGTTTCTTTGTGTCTTTGTTTTTTTTCTTTGTCATTATAGACTCAAAAACCATTCCACCAATTTCACTAAAAATTTCACAGTTTATCCATTATTAGGAGTGTTTAGAAGTTACAATTACTACAGTCTAAGGGGTTGAAATGGGGTTTCTACCCCTATACAATAAATTAAACTAACATCCTACAAGCTAAAAAGCTAAAATTATGTAATATTATAATATTATTAAAAAAACAAATTGAAATTTGATTACTTAAGCCAAAGGAATGACATGTAATAATTACCTTTTAAATTCAATAAAAAAGTACATTCAATTTTTCTATATTCTCAAAAACAACTAATTTCACTAAAATTTCACAATTTACACATATTAGTATACTACTAGAATTTTTTAGAGAACAAAAATGGTCACTACAATCAAAGAAATTAAAATAGGGTAGTTTAATACAATCAAATTAAATTGTACTAACTTCCTACAAACTATAAATCTAAATTGTGTACTGTAATATTATTCTTAAGTGACATAAACACCATTTGCAATTCAATAACTTAAGTCAAAAGAATGAAATCTAATAACTACCCTTAAAATTAAATTAAGCAATAGCGAAGCATTGCCGGGTCCACTAGTCTATATAATAAAAATGAATTGCTGTTTCTTTGAAATCGCATCAATTGAGAACGGCTGGACCAATTTGGATATTTTTTGTTTTAAAATGTTCGTAATAGTCCGAACTAGGTTTTTATATAAAGAAAATTTTGAAAAGTTTCCCGAAAAAGTTTCAAATTTGGAAAAACTAAACAGCCTTTTTTGTATAAGACCATAGCGCACAAAAACAGCTGTTCGTATAAAATGCTTAGAAATACTTGTTTGTTTACATTCATTACCGTAGCAACTCTATCAAATTTATAATCAGTTTATTACTCTTTAAAACCAATAGCTTTTTATATTTAGATTGACAAATTAAAAACAAACACAAACAAAAATCAACAAAACATGCTTAGGCCTACTATATTATAATTCAATTTAAACATCAGTTGTTACATATTATTATAAATAAAACAACTGATATGGATCAAAACCTGAACATAATTTTAGGTTAGGCCTACAATGAACCAAAACACTTTTATTTGCAACTAATTTCTCTAATTTAAAATCGGGTTATTATTCTTCAAAAACCAACAGCTTTTTTAGGTTAGATTGACAAACAACACAAACAAAAATCAAAGAAAAATGCTTACTGTATTACGATTTAATTCAAACATCTATTGTTTGTTGGTTGTTACATATCTATTTACTTACACATATGCTGTTTAAAATATTGTTTATATAAATTATACTTTATCTATGAATTGTTTAATACTTTTCAAATCATATTTCCACTGTCAAAAATAATAATAATAAACAATTTGTTACCAGGCATAACCATAAACATACATGAGTTTAAACATAATTTTAACAAAAACTAAACAAACAATATGAATGCAACTGAAAGCCATTAAAAGATCACATTTTTATGTTTATTTTGATATATAATTTTATATTTAAATACTAAACAGTATCTTATACGAATTAGGCCTATAAATTTAAAATTAGAAACCCTATTTGAACCACTTTGTTACATCCTGAATTTTAACACGGATGTTTCTGAAAAATAAACAAACAATCTGAATGAAACTAAAAGCCATTAAAAGATCACACTTTTATTTTTATTTTGATACATAATTGTTTATTTCAATACTTAACAGTATCTTATACTAATTAGGCCTATAAATTTAAAATTAGAAATTCTATTTGAACCACTTTGTTACATCCTGAATTTTAAATCAAAGAGGTGTTACTAAAAAATAAACAAACAATCTGTATGAAACTAAAAGCCACTAAAATATCACATTTTTATATTTATTTTGATATATAATTATTGTATATTTAAATACTAAACAGTATTTTATACTAATTAGGCCTATAAATTTAAAATTTGAAACTCTACTTGAACCACTTGTTACATCCTGAATTTTAACACGGATGTTACAAAGTGATTCAAATATATTTGTTAGAACCCCCAGCTGATTCAAATCTCTTTCCATTGTTTTACTTTTGTTTTTCCCCGCGATCTTCAGTTGTTTATTGTCAGTTGAATTGTGATTCTGTTTTTAGTTCATCGCAATCGTTTCATGAAATTCAATAATTTTCTTAATTTTTTTGAAAGAAAAGGTACCGTACCTTAGAAATTCGGCGAATTTGAGATGAGTGTTCAAACTTCTTTGCTACGACCCCCAGCTAATTCAAACCTCTTTGCTTTTTTCTTTTGTTGTTTTCCCGCGATCTTCAGTTGTTTATTGTCAGTTGAATTGTGGTTATGATTTCAGTTCATCGTTTCAAGAAATGAATAGCTTTACCGTTCTATCCTAAAGAAATTGACTGTGAATCAATTGTAGTTTTTTAATCGAATTGTAATTTTTCATTAATTTAACTAAATTGACAAAATTTAATCACACAATAAGACGGAGCAGTTTAGGTCGCAGAACTCGCAATGCTACAAACCTAATAAATTTTCGATTCAATCGAACTGCAGTGCAACGCGAAGAGGTAATTTTAATTGAACGGAATCTATTATCACAAACAAGTTCAGCACTTACACAAGAGGAAAGAGAAAATGAAGGTGATATGAATCTAATGAGACATCATTGGTCAGTAGAAACCAATCACGTGACAATGGATTAGAATAATCGTTTAAGAAGACCAAGAAATGTTGTGTTGAATACACATCGAGCTGCATTCCGTTATAACGTGATAGTTGATTACAGTGCAGATCAATCCGTTGATATTGGATCGTTGAGTGTTGTTTGCCACATTGTAAGGCATTGAAATACAAAAATGAAGCCCCTGGATTGTGTTGTGCAAGTGGTAAAATCAAATTAGCGCCATTAGTCCCGCCACCAGAGCCATTGCACTCATTGGTTTCTGGAACAGGATCATATTCCACACATTTTCTATCAGAAATACAGAAATACAACAGTTGCTTTCAAATGTCTTCATCTGGTGCAACAAATGTGATTCGGGACAATTTCATGCATACTTTTAAGGTAATTATAACACAATCATCATGCACACCGCTTCTATAAAACATAATTATTCGAATACATTATTATTGTTACATTATAATAATATATTTCTTACCTTTACAGATCATCGTGCAGGTTCGCTAATGCAGACTATACATTTCTGCAGATTTATTTCATGGGCAATACACAACAAGAAGTAGATCAGCGTTGTACACACAACACTTCGGTGAAAAGACCAATTGTGGAACAACTGCAAACTTTTTTTCATCAACACAATAAATTAGTTGGATTGTTCAAAACTGCATTGGACCGCATGCCAACTGATGATCACAAAATTGTAATCAAAGCTGATAAGACGCCTGCAGGAGAACACGTAAGACGTTTCAATGCACCAACAATTGATGATGTCGCCACTGTCGTCATTGGTGAAAATTTGGAATCCCGTGATATCGTTCTACATAAGAGGAACAATCAGCTGCATCGTGTATATGAAACGCACCGATCATATGATGCGTTGCAATATCCCATCTTATTTTGGCAAGGTGAAGATGGTTATCATTTCTCAATCAAGATGATAAATCCACTTTCAGGTGAATAGCAAATCTATATTTTTTTATAATACGATTAATTTATTCCATTAAGGGGATGTTCCACTGAAAATACTAAATTGACTAATTTTAACTATATCATCCTGATCTTTATTTTATTTGCTTATAAAAGGTTAGATAAATATTATACACTTTCAAACTCAAAATATTTATGTATATATAAACTATATAGATACATATATATATCTTACAACGGACACAACCCGTTTTAGGTCCTGGATTTTGAATTTATAATTAATTTTATAAATTTGAATAGTTACCGCGGGCTAAAGCCGCATGTAGGTCACGAAAATCATGTTGACGTGGGAGGGTCGTTATCTGGCTAAGTTAAACTCTTGGACCCTGCCTGTTCGAAAAGGAATAAGGACTTGTAAAAAATACTTAAAGATTCCTTCGGGAAGCCAAAATCCAGGAATTAAATAAAAAACAAATATCTTCAGGAAATGCATTACGCTAACCGCGGGTGTATTTACTGCAAGATTAGATAATATAAAGTCACAAAGTTACGTAAGGTACATGCTATTAAAGTATGGGGAGAAATTCAAAATTCCTCTAAATTGAAAAAGAAAGGCTTTTTTTAGGCTTTTCATAAGAAGGCCTAAAATAAAGGTGAAATAAGTTTTAGCGAAATTTTGTTAAATAAAAAAGTTAATGTTAATCCACTAAGTTCAAATGATAAAAAAGTAGGTAAAAAAGAAAGTTTTTTGAATTCTAACCAAAACAATTATTAGTAATGATAAACAAAATGTATAATTAAAAAGAAAAACTTGGAATTTTATGAAAGGAAAAAAGTGATAGAATTTGTACCTTTACAGCAAAATAAAAAGTTCTACTTAAATTTGTATTGACTCAAAATGGTAAGTAGTAGGTTGATAACGTAGTTATGTAAAAATAATCCAGTATTTAAAATATGTTTCGGGAGTAAAGTAAAACCCAAGTTTGTAGAAAATCGTTTAACTCCCTAACCCTACAGTAAGACAACCAGAAGCAGAAAAAAGTGAAAATCCGGCTAGTTAACACATACCAAAAGGACATAAAGAAGTGAAAACAAAAAACCGGGAAAAAAAAAAAAACAAAGACTTTTCCGGGAGAAATCGCCGCGGAAAAACGGGCGCGGGTCGTGTACGCGAACCAAGAAACGTACGAACGTCACTCGAGTTCGTGTGTAAAAAAGACAACGAGCTGAATTCATAAATGTCACTCTCAAGAAAATCGGGAAAACCCGGGAGGAGTTACAAAAGAAAAGGATTTTCAATAGCCAGAACTGCTTGGAGCGAGATAAGATAGTGGAACGGCAGAGGGGGCTGGCTGGAGATGAGTCGACTGGAGGGGGAGCAGATATACCAACATGCGAAAGTGGGCGTACTCAAAAAACAAAAGGAAAATTACGTAAAATAATGACTAAATCAAGTCTAAAAATAAAGGAAAAATCAATATAAAATTCAGAATAAAAAATAACATAGACTAGGAGTTTAAAATTCTTAAAAAAAGAATTTTAAAAACTTATAGAAATACAGTGATAGAAAGCTTAAGTTGGCATGGAAGTAGTGCCGAAAAAGTCTATATAAACGATTGCTCGGGGAAACTCGAGAGCCTTGATATTTCTGCAATGTAAGTGAACACAGGGGGCCTTGATATTTCTGCGATGTTAGTGAACACATCGTGCCTTTTAACTTTCATGATGCTAGTGTACGCATCAAGAGCTGTTACTTGTTTTTTATAAAATACTATAGTATTCAAAAAGCTAAGTATTTTCTTCGTTAACCTAATAATTTGTATAACAAGTGTGAAGATACGTCATTGCGATATTAATCTGGAATGCAGCAATAGACACAACTATAATCTACAAGAACGTCTGTGGCAACTTAGTCATTACAAAGTTGGCCTAACTTGGATTATTCTGGAGAAGTAACATAACCTGCATAGCAGCTGATACATGGAGTGATTCGTATAGCTTCCAGATAGGACTCCAGGACATCACCAGGCGACCACTTGGACATGCAACTTTAACGTCGAGGGAATAGCCGAACCGGGACTTCAGACACGACATCACCACAACCATCTTTAAAAATTCATCCAACATTCTTCCAGACAACCCTACAGGAATCTATCTTCATCAACGAGATAACTTAACCAGCACGCAGAGCATCTGTAGCCTGCCATCGCTAAACAACGCTCGCGGACTTCATATCAAACGTCGCGACACCTGGACAGTTGTGAAAAGGTCGGTAGAAACGTAAATACGTTAGTCCCTGATTAAATTTGCCTGAAGTAAATTCAAATAAATTTATTTTAAAATACTGGGTTACTTAGGATATTAGATTAGATAAAATATTTGTATTATTAATTAAAAATTAAATCGTAAATTAAAATTAAATCTTTTATTAAAATATTAATTACATCAAATTGAATATAAAATATTAGAATAAATTATAGTTAGGTAAATAATTGGTTCTGCCTTGTAGTTTAAGAAATTATTATTAAATTGAAAGGAAAGTTATTATTTTGTATTTGTTGTAGAAAGTAAAATCCAAAAAGTTTTATTTTATGTTTGAAATTTAAAAAAAGAGGAATTATTAAAATTTTATTTGCTCTATAAAAAAGTTATTATTTACAAAAAACACCTAGTATTCAAATATCCCAATAGTTTATGAGTTATAGATTAAGAATTGATACAGTGAAACTTTATAAAATAGTTGCAAGCACAAATAAACAATTTACAAGGTTAGTTTCAGTTTACTTACTACTCAGAGGTTTACAAAAAGTAAAATCATTCACTTGTGTTCTAACTGAGCTAGATTCAAATATAAAGTACTGGAAGTATAACGTAGAAGTTTTTTTTTAGTCGGGATATTCAGAAAACTGAATATTCGACACATAGTTATTTCACCTAGGCAAAACAAAGCGAGATTGCCTATAAAACTTCCAGTAGGTGGAAATAACTTAATCTCAAACGAAAGACCGTTGAAGAAATCGGCGTTCCAAAAAAGCGGGGCCGCGAACACATTCTTCAACTGGTTAAAAACGGGTTTCAGTTGGAGAATTGGCTCCCTTAACGTGGGGCTAGAAAAATTCTCGAACGGGAGATACGTTGGAATATATATATATACTATCTGACCCGTACGGCGTTGCCCGTGGTGGTTGGTATTTTCAGTCTTTTTAACGTAATTGTATTCTTTTTAAGTGTTCAGTCAGTCAGTGGTATTTGGCTTTTATATATATATATATATATATATATATATATAGATCTTAAATAATAAAAGCAATATTGTCATAATAATAAAATATCTGAAATTATGATTTTAGTAAATTTGATCCCCCCAAACCCCTCCTAAAATTTCAAAACTTTTAAACCCTTTCTTAGTAAGAACATATGGCCCTAGAGAAAGCTACATACCAAATTTCATTCCAATCTATTC